>APFE030469244.1:0-67905 GCA_000404065.3 Pinus taeda
TAAGGTGAACACAAGGAGTCGACTGAGTACTTACCGGAGGATTCATGCTTGTGCTTATTTGGATTCTGCCTCCACTCTTTGATGGGTTCAGACTCAATCTCATTCTCACTTGCGAACTTCTGCAGAAACGCGCTATTGTATACTTTCTCTGGCATAGGCAAATGATACATTTGCCTCAAATCTTCTGGCTTGAAAGACCCAAAAATCCTTCCATCTTTTGCGACGAAAGTTCTGTCTGTGATAGGAATTTCTTCAATTGCCCATTTGATAACATCAGTGTATGGAAGCATTTGCTCCCTTGCCGCTATCCTATGGAGGAAAGAATCGGCCAAGTCTTTGAGAGTGCACTCTGATTTTTTCGATGAATCTGCGGTAGCTTGTTCTATCACCTGCTCAAGTTTCTCGGCCTCTAACAAATCATAAGTTCCTTGCCAAGTTGTTTTGGCAAGGCCCGCGCATGTCGTGTCTGATATCAGACCTTTCTTACTGTTTACTACCGCTTGTGGCGCAGCTGGTGGATTGATAACGCCTGCAACCTTCTTCTTCTTTTTACCCATTATGCCCGAATTGCTTTTGAAAATCTGTATTCTGCACAGAGCGGTAATTTTGGGCGTAACACAGAGATAATAATGAAATTCACAGTTGATAGTAAAATAGAAGAAGAACGTAGATATATTTTTCTTTTATTAGAACGGCACAGAGATGATCTATAGGTAGATTTGAGGGCATGGATTCATTTAAGGGACCGTATAGGACCTGCCATCTTATAAATGTTCATTATTCCAATATGTGGTCAAAAGATTACTCAAATCATGCAATGGGCGTACTGGCGGCCGAGCGGGGATGATTATGCCTTAATTGTCATTAAATCGGGCTATCCAATCACTTTAACGGCTTTTCGTTGAAAACTGTGCCTTATCGCATCGCATCGGGCAGGGGCGCATGGGTAGTTTTAACAATACTTGAATATTTCCGATCGTCGATTGCGATATCGCATCGGCGAAAGGCATATGCGCATAAAGGGTTCAACAGGGGAAGCCGCCGATCGCCGATTGCGATATCGCATCGGCGATAGGCATATGTACAATGCTTACGGTACAAAGGGGATTGCCGATTAGGATATCGCCGATAGCTTTATCGCATCGGGATTTTACTAAGGGACGTGTTAGTGGTGCGCAAGAGAATTTGCCGATTGCGATATCGCCGATAGCTTTATCGCATCGGGGGAAAGCCTTTTGATTGTTTGGTGCATCCTTTATGTTATTGCGATATGCGATCTTGCGATCGCTTTATCGCAATAAACACATATTTGCTTTATTTCCATTTTTTAAAGAGATATTGCTTTAAAGGGTGATTTTATAAAGCGCTCCATTGATTTGTCGGATTTTTTTTTTAGAAAGCAAAGGTTTTGACATCAATTTTATTTTAAGAGGGCCCCTATTTCATATTTTAATGTTTTTTGGTAAATAAAAATAATATGAAATGGGGGGGTTGTTTGCAAAGCACAACAGGATCTAATGATAGAAAACTACTTGTTGTCCCTTTCACTTGCTTGGCTGTCTTCTTTAGTCCTCATGATGTGGTTGTTTGCACTCCAAGCTGATGGAGGAATATTCGAATGGAAGGGTAGTAAATGAGGAGGATTAACCTCCTATAATTCCTCTACCTTGTCCCATTCGAGTCTTGATCAAGGTCTTTGCTATAGTTCTTTGCTTTTATCCTTTATACCTGCATTTCTCCTTGGTTTTATCCTTTATTCCTACATTATATGCATATTAGACCACAAAGCCAAATATCCAACTCTAACTAATTTCATAAACAAAATATAATCAAAAGTATGCAATAACTTGTGAGAATAGTTGGTTTGACTAGGCTAGGAGGTGAATTAAGGCCAATTAAGGCCCATATAATTACTCAATAATGAGGCTCATCAGAAACCTCGACGAATCTTACTAGTTCCTAATATGAAAAATATAAATATTTAGAGATATCTCAATAAATATATTCAAATTTCAAATGACTTTATATATAATGTCTATAAAACTTCAGCAATCCTTAAGGTAGAATGATTTTATATTATAAAATTTGGACGATTTTTTTTTTGGAAAAATCATGGAAACTTAGCCTACCTACAAATATTAGCCCTTGAAATTTTCCATGGTCAGGAGATAGGAGAAAATTTCTTTTTTTCAATAGCATGGTCGTGTTGTGTTTGAAGGTAGTGAAACAACTAGATTGTTAGGAAGCGGCTAGTGTCCAGTCTTGGAGAGAAGAGGACATATGTAAAATATGTTCAGATCATTGAAGGCCTAAAGCATAATATATTGAGTGTGAGCCAAATGGTTGATGAAGGAAAGGAAGTGATTTTCAACTCCAAAGGTTGCATCATCCAGAAAGAAGGATCAAAGAGAGTGATTGAAAGAGGAGTCAAGACCCTAGATAATGTGTATGTGTTGAAGGGAAGAGTGAAAAGTATGAAGAGACCAATATAGTAATATTCCTCATCAAACTCAGAGTAGATGTGAAAATTCCCTACTACAGTATACTCTTGCATGTGAGATATACTTGATTGCATCAATATGCATGAGACTAGTCGTGGTCTCATGGGGAGTATTGGCAGCTTGAGGAGTACCAACAGTAATGTGTTTTTGATCTAGTTCATCTATGCATATTCAGGTCCACTAGATCAATATGCTCATGAGGTATATTATATTCAGGGGGAGTTCATTTTTATTTATGATCTATTTTCTTCCAGTTTATCTATAAGTTAGATCAACTATATTGTTATTGATGGTGTTTAGAGTAGTGCCATGTTGATTTATTGTGATGTTATTGGAGGCATGATATCCATGTGGTTGTCTTATGAACTTGGTCAAGGTGTGATGGAGGATCACACATTCATGGGGTGCATATGTGCTTCCTAATGGATTTGTTGAATGTTGACATTGTTTTGATGCAGGATGATTTTTATTGTTGTTGCCACACCTTTCTAGCTAGATGAGATAGTATGGTTGCATGGAAATCTTGGCATGCTACTAGTGTTTTCATTGCTAGATCATAGTCATGACATGCTTTATGATACTTTTTTCTTCCATGGAGATTTGATGATGTGTTAGAGTTGGCTTAACTAGAGTATGCGTACCTCATTTCTTATGTTACACTTCTAGATGAATCATGTATGTTGCTAATATGTTTTAGATGGTTGCTTATACATGGAGAGATTGTTGATAATATGACATATTGTAATATTGTTGCTACCAGTTGATTTTCTTGTTGATGTACATATGGAGAATGGTGGTCTTCTATTTTTTCTGCTACACATTGAGAGCATATATCATTGCTCATTGATGCTATATACTCATGTTACTTCATGTTTTAGGCATGTATAGATGAGAGAATATGTATGTGCAAATATAAAATCCATGCATTTGTATTGTTTTGTCATGTTGGCATATTGCTCATGGAGAGATCCATGATGTATAGTATGTCTTGAGCTATGTGTGGGTCAATGGAAATCCAAGTCATCTATTATTTTGCATATATTTGATGTAGTCCCACTACATTGGGTGCATGATGTAAACTTGGGTCCATAGAGTCATGGTTGGTGATAGGTGTAGAGGAGTCATATGTCAATCTTATGTACTTGACACAACCATGTATTTGCTCCATGAAACATTATATTGTATTATAATGAATTACATATCATATCCAAGATTAGTTGGAGTCATGGTCCTTGAGTAGTAGTCCCTTGCATTTGAAAAGGAGCTTTATTACAACATGAAGAATGTGTGATTATAGCTCCATTACATGCTTAGGGGGAGTATGTTCAGTTTCATAAATTCCATGGTAGTGGCAGAGATATGATTGGTAGTTGAGCTTCTTGATAAGAGGAGAATTTATCTCATCCAACACATTATTTGGCATTGTACTTCAGTGTTTGTATGTCCCTTTTCCATTGATGTCAAAGTGGGAGAGAATTTGGATGGATAGAGATCAGCTTCAGCGCTGGAGCTTCAGTGTGGATAGAATATGGAGATCAACCTCAGTTGTTGGAGGAAGGTTGACATCAATGCCAAAGGGAGAATTTGTTGGCATTGATGTCAATAGGTTCATGGTGCTACTTGTCATATGTATGTGTTGGTGATATGTGTTTGGATTGATAGGCTTGTTAGTTGGCATTGATATCAACATACTTATGACTAGACCTAGTGGAGTTGATTTAGAGATGGATTCCTCATGTGATGTTGGATTGAGGTTGACATATTGAGTTGATTGTGTTTCTACAAGTGTTGCATATTGATACATTGGATATATTGCTACATGTGTTGAGTTGTGGTTGCATATGTTGGAGGTGCTTCTACCAATGTTGGAGGAAGTTGTATGACATGATTTTGTTGCTACAGGAGTTGGAGATGCTACTACAGGAGTTAGAGATGTTACTATGTTAAATTTTCTTAGGTCTATATTGTTCTTTGCTTTGATAATTTCATTTTATCATTTCCATATTATTTTGACCCCATGACATCATAACATTATTCAGATTTACATCATTATTCAACAACATATGTAACTATGTAGAAAGAAAAATATCATTATCATTAATGCAACAGAACATAAAGGAACAATAGAAGAAAAAAATCCACACATAAAGACATCAGGATTGGTTAGAGACTAGGGAAAAACCGTACAAGGGGGAAAACCATTCCAAATCCTTATTCTTGTTAGATTGTCATAATATGTTTAGCAAAGAGAGAGTACAATGATCCATATCTTCGTCCATACTACTATACATCAAAAATCAGCTAGCCAATATCTATGAAATGAACCCCAATATGTTTATACTCAAAACCCTAATTCAGAAACATGTAATGAATTGTCACTGCTTATGGTCAATTGTCGAACTTTGCGGTCAATGAGTGAAAAAATCGGTACAATGAAATTTAAACTTCTAGGTCCCAGTCGCACAGAGGAGGAATTATCCAAGCGACTGTAGTAGCTTAGTCACTCCCTTAAGCTTGGCATGTGAGTGACTGGGGTCGGATCTGGACTGTGGTAAGCGAGTGACTGAGAATCTAAAACCCTAACTCCTAATTGCATGGATGGAGAGTTATCCATGCAAATGGAAGGCTCCAGTCACATTCATGAGCTGTTATGTGAGTAACTGTGATTGACTTCTTCATGTGTTGTGTCAATGATTGAGGACCAAAACCCTAAAACTGAGATGCGAGCTTCAGACCCTGCAATTTCACCTCAGAGCGAACCCATTCCTCCGTGAACCTGCCTCAGACCTTTGTGAGCCAAAACCAAGAAAGAGAATGGAAGAATGATCCATGTTGATTTCCAAATGAGGTCGAGGTCACTTACATTTATAGTCTTCCAGTCCAATTTTCATTAGGCTTGACCTTATCAATTATGCACATGTGGGCTCATAATTCAAAAATATACTTTCACTTGTCCAAATTAGATGATCTTTAATAAAATTTTGGTCCTCTCAAAAAGAGGAACTCAATGTAATCATTATCTCCATGAAATGAGTTGTCCGATGTGGAATTTGACCGCATTTATATATTTAACACTCCCTCTCAACTAGGGATAATTCCACCTACCTCATGTCATGTGTATCCTGTCATCAAATCATATCCAATCACAAGTATCTCATCATAACGTATCGTCATTGTTCTTCTCGATTCATCTCTTTCTTATTCCTACTTGTCTCTTGATTGTCCTTACTCATATGTTGAATATTCTCGAATCTAAAAGAAGAATAATTTGTTATCGAAGGGGAGCTTATTCTAAAACCCTCTATTCATCGGGGATCCACTGCTACCACCCAGAATCACATCAAAAAGGAGTCAATTCTTTGGCTAGCATCATCATCAGGGAGCACATCTCAACCTGGAACTACATCGTTGAGCATGTCTCAACCCAGAATCTCATGGGGGAGTTATACATCTACAACTACATATCGATCAATAGGATATCTAAACACACAGGGTAGCACATTTCAATCATGGAATTACATCAGGGAGCTCATTCTCAACCCAAAAACCGTATAGGGGAGAAAATATCAAGACAAACCTATTGTTTCTTGATCTTCCAATTGATGACTCTAAGAAGTCATGTGTTAGAAAACCTACATCATAATATAAGCTTGGACGAGATACCCGACTTACCAAGAGGTAAGGATCACACGCCTCCAAGCCTCCTCAATCCGTTGGCCAGACAGGAAGGGACAATTCCAACAAACCCTGCTTGTGGGTATGATTCCAACTAGGGTATACTCTCAAACGACCAAGGTGGAGGAGATACCTGACTTATCAAAGAGGACAAGGATCACACACATCCCATGGGTGATAAATAAGGGAGAAACATCTATGACCCTATTTTCCAGAGATCCCTCAACCCCAGGAGCCCTATATCTCAATTCCACACCTTGGGAGCTCAACAGGGAGGAAGAGTTGGTGCAATGTCCTCGATCAATGATTCTCTCTATCATATCATTATGTTCATAGCTTGATCATCATTTTGCAATAGAAGAAGTCTCTTGTTCATGCAGGTCATAAAATCAAATATCATATTAGAATATATATATATATATATATATATATATATATATATATATATATATATATATAATATATATATATATATATATATATATTATATATATATATATATATATATATATATATATCATAAAAGGATACCACCATCTCCCTCTAAAGGAGGTGACAACCACAAGCCTAAGCTTGCCTCGTAGAGCAGCATTGTCTCAATATATGAAAGTATCTCAGTCTCGACTATATACAAATTCCTTTTCCAATTGGTTCCCATTGTTTGTCATCGCAATGTATCCATGTCATATCTAGAACCTACACAAACATATCTCTAAAGAGCTACTTCATTCTGCCTCATAGTTAGTCATGTTAAAAACCATCATACTCAACCTCAGTCATACTTAAATCTATAGAATTTTCATTCAAAACATCATGGTAGATCTCATATTAAGGCAATATCCAAATGTGCTCATCAATAATAACCTCAAACATCATTAGTACATCCATGCAGTCACATATCATAGAATATCTCATATCAAAATTGATCATCCCATGCAAGTATCTCAAAGGGTGTTTGGCAGAAACTCAATATGTATGAAGCAACTCAATCAAGAAGTTTCTATGCACATCATATATTTATGCGAGTGAGAGTTCAAAATGGAAAGTCAATGTTTTAACAAATTGTTGGTTGCCAAGTCAATTTCAACAATATCTCTTCACAACTTCTTGAAATTTAATCAGAGTGTCTAAGGATTTTCATTTCCTCTTTTTAAAGACTCTTCAGTAGTTTCCCAATATATATTTTATTTTCCAAACTTTATAAATTGATTCATCATGCCATGATTCATTATTTCAAGCTTCAGAAGCCATCTCCCTCTTACTTTGATCATCAGAGGCTCATTATCTGTTAAGAGTAGACCATCAGTATATAAAACCAAAATCAAAGCCATACCTTGGACCACTTTTGTAGTAGAGGTTTGGATGATTCACAAAATAACTTTCAATGCGAACATATCACGATCAGGGAGCTTGCTTCATACAAAGCTTTCTTCAAACATAACACTTGACTAAAGAAATATTCTTAGCCTTACACAAATCAATATTTTTCAATCAAATCAACTAAGTCATCTTATCAAGGTTTAAAATATCATCAATATCACTGTATAAAATTATTTGGACCAACTGATAGGCCTCTACATCCAAGTGATAGGCCTCTACATCCAAATATCAAGTTATGACTTCATTTGTTGTCATGCCAAAAAATTGTTATTTACCAAGCAATATCAAACCAAATTTCATCAGGTCACCCTGATGATCATAATATAAGTCACTAGATACAAATACATTCACCAAGGATAAGTCATGCAAATTCCATCCATTTATTTTTACTTCAACCAATGTGTCAAAGCTAATGATGTTAACACAGAACATCTCTTGAATACCAATATAAGCCACTAAAAGTCACTATGTCTTTATAAAATTGTTATCAAGTTAAATCATCAATTGTCAAATAAAATCATTAGTCATCAAGTCAAGGTTCTAAATCATTATCAAGCATCATGTCAAAACTCCAAACACTTCTTATTTATATCAATTAGCCAAATCGTTGCAACTATTATCAAATAAGACTTAAGGGTTAAATCATAATGCAAATTCTGGTTTTAGTCAACATATTATAGTAAGTCAAACATTAAAATTTCCATACTCATAGGAATCTTTGTTGTCTGCTCCATGTCTGTAGGACTGACATCCTTGAGGTGTACTTCTGATTTTATGCACAAAGCTTAACTTTTGTGATCTATAGGCATAGTTGCACCCATAGGCCTTCCTCTGAGTAGTTGGGAGGATATAGTCACACCCTTGAGCCTACTTCTATGTGGTTGAAAGGCTAAAATCACACTTGTAAGCTTGATTTTGTGCAACTGAGGTTTGGAGTAATGAAAGCTCTCTCTCTCTTATATTGGAACTTTGTTGCAGATCAACAATATCAGAGATTTGACTATTCATGTCCTTAAAACATACTTTAATAGTGAATAATATACATATAATGCAAATGATAATAAGAGTAGGGATCTTATGGAGAGATTATTCCTCTTAATTAGCATCCCCTTCACTCGTTAGTATTCATGTCATCGACCTGTCTATAATACTATCATGCATCAACATAATTGTTAGATCATAAAATCAAACTATATCACATATTTATCATTGTCCTATCATGTTAGCATCAACTACTTCACCATGACATCAATATTTCATCAATGGTTAGTGTCAAATAGCTAATAGGAACATACTTCAAGAACCATTATCACAATATTACTTATATAACTCAATCCATCAAGTCAGGGAATTCAATTTTATCATATGCCATAATTTCTAAGTATATCAAAACATAATTATGGTCAAAAAAAGATCTTGAATATCAATCTCATTTGTTACGCTTCTATCATCATGGCTACCACTCTTTTCACAAACAATATCAATAGTATCAAGCTACTCTATATCAGTGAGCTAGCCTTCTTTATGGAATCCATCATGTCTATAATGAAAGATGCATGCCAAGTATCAAGTATACCAATATATCAAATATTAATGTTAAGTAGCATCAAAGGATCAAGAAGTTCATCATATCTAAAAAGGTAAGATATGTGTTCACTATCAAATACACCGTCTCATCAAGAGTATCATGAATCAAACTTTCATATGCAGGAGTCATTTGTGAAGGTGATATTTAGAATACTTAGAACTTATCTTGCCATTCAATATTGTAGTTGAGACAACACTGAGACAATATATCATACATACCTCGAAGTATCCAGATACTTGTGCACCTTCTTATTTTACATAGGCAGTTGTAGCATATTTTCAACTTTTCATCAAGTACCTTCTTGCCTTTTTCAACACTAGTTCTTATATTCGTGCACTAGCCATGATCCTCAAAAAGGATATACTCATCACAAATCACCTGGAGGTTAGAAGCATCTAAATACTCAATATAAATGCAAGAAGTATAATCATCAAAACAATAATCTGATTAATAAGTCTAAATAAAATTAAAGGCATAAAGGAGCATCGAAAGAATACTTATCTTCAATGAGAGGTGATCATTTCTGTTTTGAACTAGCCTTCAAGAGCCATCATCGTCCATTGACCATATGATGATGTTTCTTTCACTATTTCAACCAACTTTATCAACAACCAGGCCTACTAGAGACTATCCCATCTAGGGCTTCATTAAATCTCACACAAGTACTTGAACATATTGACCATGCTAGGATTTCTAGATTTCATATCTCATATATTTTTCATTAACTAGGGTTTCTCTCGAACCCTAAACTCATAATATCCATCAAACCCTCGTACACAAATGTTGTCAATCCATTCATCATTGTTGCAATATTTTTTTTATCAAGGTCACTTCAAGAGATAACCTTTATCACAGTCTTTCCTTACGAGATCATTGCATCTTATTGATATGCATCATTGATATATCAAACTCACATGTCAAGAGGAAATCGTTCATCACTATATCTCACTAAAATTAATCACTAAAAGATTCGAATTAATTATAGTATTTGGGTAGATAGCAGAGTTTGGATCCATCTTAGATCATTTATGGTCAAGTCTAGTGGAGACAACTCGCATGATTGTTTATCAACCTTACTTCAGATATTTTATCAGAAGGGAGATAATCATGATGAATTTGGATCACTGTGGTTCTTCAAAATGTATTATTGTCGTATCAATGTCGCAAGTATATGGTTTTTTGTCATACCTAAGTGTATCATTGTCATTAATGTAGTATCTTTATACCACAAAATCATCTTAGAAAAACCCTTTAGATTAACTCGAATGGACTTCTAGTAGAGATATTGGAGATGTTGCGTGTATAATTGTCACTAGTATCAAGTGTCTTGTAGTGTTTCACATTACTCTCATAACATGTCTCAGAAGGAATTTTTATTATTTTTAGGATTTGAAGGAAATGACATATATCATTGTTTATGCATATCACTATTATGCCAAAAAACTCCACCACATTGTTAACTTGAATATTGGATTAAGATTAGAAAAGGGAACTTGGATCATATTGTCATGCCTTTGATGTTAAGTTGAGAAGAGGACTCGTATCACCATAAAATAGTATATCATTGTATCATTGTAGTATTCAAAGTATAAGTGGCTCAAATCACTTTCCTAGAAGAAGATATATTTCGCATCATCATTGGCCACATAGAATTGTATGAATGGATAAATGTGTCAACGAATTTGAATGCCATGAATGTAGTCACAGATTCAGATATATGCTTCCTTGCTTGCTTTATGATATATTGATCCATTTTGTTAAACATGTTTTTTCTAAGAGGCTTCCAACTATGTTGAGCATGCTTTCATCTTCCTCCTTGATGTGGAAGGCTTCGGATGTCATGATAGGGTGCACGTTCTTGTAGCTTTTATTTGCATCAGATAATATTTCCATGTTTCCACAATTTTGGCCTACTATTCACTAATTTGGATTGTAGTAGTTATTTCAACTCTCATTTTAGAATTTTAAATAGTTCACTATTGAGCCACAAGTTTTGAGATTACCACAATTTCATGTTACAAAACTATAGAAACTTTAGAGGGCTTTGATGGCATTCCTTCGCATATTGTCCTTTACTTCAGATTACCAAAGTGGATTTGCATGTTATAGGATTTCGTATGCATATCTTAGAGTTCTTATAATACTTTTCTTTTGGATGCTACATAGTTCAATAATAAGCTTTGGTTTCTTGTGTGAATTAATGTCATTACAACAAACCCTTGTTTAGAGATTGGTTGCTTTAGACTTTTGATCTGTCGTAAATAACCCTTAAGAGTTGTCTTATTATAGTTTTAAGAGACTTAAATGATGTAATAACTTCAAGACATTCTTGGAGAGATAACTAATGCTAAATTCCAACAATTTGTGACCTTTGAACTAACCATCCTTCACCTTAGCTATGATACCATGTTGAGAAATCAATAGGACAGTAAATTAGATTAGATTTCTATTTACTTGATAGTTGCTTATGAATATTGTTGGCTTCTTATTATATTATTATGTTCTTCTTCATCAAACAACTCCCAAATATGTGAAGATCACAATAAACAATGAACATAATATGTAGGCTCTCCAAGTCAGGTCCAAAACCCAACAAGAGTGAAACCCGAAAACTCCTCTTCTCATCAAATCAAATCAAAGTGAGATATCCAAGACCCAAAGATAAATACCATGACCTCCCACTAGACTCAATTCATCCCTCCATTTCATAAACTAGATATGATGATTTTTTTCACTATAGAATCCTCACTAATTCAAAAAACATATCGTCATTTAAGTTCGTATTTCTCCACAAAATTATAGGCTTATTCCTTTAGAAAACTCGCATCTTCTTTAGAATTTTAACCTTAGGGATTTCACATATTTTCCTAGAATTTTAACTTCTAAAATTCACATCTTTTTTGTTGAATTTCGATGATTGTGATGTCTAGGATAGAATGTTAAATCTCTAATGCTACCAAACCAATAATATGAACAAAGCTACTTTTCACAGAAGAATACAAACAATGGTAAATCACACACGCACAAATATAGACAATGTCTTACAAATTTTTCAACCCAACTTCATTATATTAATCAACATATAATACAACTATCTAGGGCTCTCATACCAAGGCTAGTCACCCTCAAATATCTAATGGTACAAGAATACAAGATACAATGACTATCTCCCAACTCTAGTGCACAATCACAACCTCTATGTTGTATCTCATAATGATGGTCCTTCTCTCCCGATCTGGAGCAACAAAAATCTTCCTTTATCAACAAAACAAGTCCATCATCCCACTGAACATGGCTCCACCTGCTCTCACGTTGATCATAATTCCATCTACACTTCAACACATCAAGATTTGGTTTCATTTGTTCACAACTCTGTTTGTGAACAACTCCCTCTGCCCACTACTGCTCCTCAGCTACATATGGTCCTCTTTCCATTATAGCCTTCCACTTGTACTATATGAAGGCTAACATAGGGAAGGAGGGCTGACACCTATCAATGTTTCATGTCACTTCTACTACAATGAACATGGGTTTATCATCATCTGCTCATCTAGGTTGTCCAATCCTTGAGCTCTAAAACTACCTCCTTCTAGTAGCTTCTTTCGTCCATTAAAGAGATACACATAGGCTCAACTCTTAACCCAAATCCTAGTTGTCCAAATCATATGTTCTAGGGTTACACTTGGACATCTACATGCTATCCTCCAACAGTCCAAATATTCCCAATACGAAACACCAAAACCCACTATAGGATCTTCTCCTAGTTATGGTTTTTAACCACCCAAGTCAACCCTAACACTCAGCTTCTACAAGCTACTTATTCTGTCCACACTTGGACCATCCACCTAACACAAATTCAACATTAAAACGACATCAAAATATCTTCAAATATGGTGTACTTATGTTGTAGGTGATGTTGATTGATTAGGGAAAAAATAAACTCATTGTTAGCCCTCTTTTTTGCCTCCAAACAACCTCTTACAATTGCAGCATACCTCTCTTGTGTCACTGGTACTTGGTCTAGTTTCCAGCCCTCTTATTATACTTTCGGCCCCCTCACAACCTGTGATTTAGGCCTACGGCCTTCCTCAATCTCCAGAACATGCATGCGACTCAATTTCACAAGAGAATACAGCCCCAAACTAACACAAAACCACCCAAACTTGCTCCTTGAAGTTGCAGCCTCCTTGTCCTTATAACTAGGCCCTACAAATAGTCACAATTATGCCCAAAAATCGACCCTATTCCTCCTTACTTTGGCTCCCTAGACCTGTGGCTCAACTTCATATGTTATTTTCTTATGAATTGTGCACTTGTGGATGATGAAATGATCCTCAACTCACCTCATTTTTATATACTAAAGAAGGGCTCCATCGAATGAATCCAATGTGAGTTTCCAACCTATCATGTAGGCATACATGAACCATATGCTACAAGACCACACTCTACATTCAAAAATTCATAGCTCATCATAGACAACTCGTAATTCAGTGATTTTCGTTGCAATGGATTCTCCTCAATGCCCTTTATCATCTCCATCCATCATGTCTAAAATGCCCCGTGGTTTTGGCCCAAATCATTTGGGTATAAAACCACAACCTTGGGTTCCAAGCTGACAATTACCTATTGTGGTGCTCCAACCTCCAAACTCCAAACCGTAGGGCTTGGAGTACCTCCCAAGCTATCAAAAATCAACATTTTCAACCTCAGAACATTTCATATGTTACAGAAGAATCTGTATTCTTTATAAAATAAATTCACATCCATTTTCATAGAGAATATTTGCATTATTTTCACAGAGAAACTCATATCCTTGACTCAGAAGAAACTCACGTATTTTTCCTCAGAAGAAACTTGCATTTCTTTCTTTAAAACTTCAATGAATTTCTTAACAAATGATGGAACGTGTCTACCAATATATAGTTGTATATCCATGTAGAGGGTCATGGCCTTTGGGAAAGATGACTTGACAAGGCAGGGTCAACTTGAGCTTGTGGGAAAATCTTGACACTTTTGACTCAAAAAATTATTTTTTTCTTTCAATTACAAATAGTCCAAATGGGATTTATGACTCATGACAAATACTCTTATTGACTCAAAACCATAGAAGCACGAAAAACATGCTTTAGTAAAATAAAATTTGACTTGAGCATGAAACCCATGCTTGAAAAATAAATACTTTTCTTTTGCTTTTAATTTTACAAAGTATATACATTAATACAAGTACAATGATAATTATGAAGACCGAACCTAGTTACATCTTCAACAACACTTATGGATTAGAAGATATACATATTTTAAAGGTATAAATATTACAAAAATGGTATGAAGATCATTATCCAATATTGTCTAGGAAGACTTTAATAGGTTGTAATGTTGGGTAGGTAAAAAATGGCTTCCTCTAAGGCTTTAGGGATTGATGAATCGTTTTGGTTTTCTTCCTAATACGCTTTACCATATTCGGCTTAGCGAATCATTTATCCAGGCTATAGTGATGATTGAATAGGAAATAAGGGAGCTTTATTTTGGAAACATTGTAATACATGATCCATTCTCACAATACATGGATAAAAACTTGATGCATAATTTATGCATGCAAAGAGACGATTTCAACCTTTGAAAGTAGTAGTCCTTGGATAAAGGAATCAATAAATTTACCCATCCATCATCCTTCAAATAATGTTGGATCCTCTAAAGGTATAACAATAATGAGTTGTCTATTGTTTAATGATGAATTATTTGATTAAATGGATTTTTTTTTGGGTCCATGGGCAACAACAATGATTCCTGTTCTTTTCATTACAAGAAGTTTTGAATATTTTGGTGTTTTATTCTAAATTATTGTTGTACCACTTGATATTGGAGTACTTCTTTAGATGTTTGTGCCTTCTAACGTAATTACTTTCAATCAATTCTAATTGCACTTCATCCTAAGGTATCCAAAATATATTTGAAATCTGATAATGACAATCGCATTCTTTTATTGTAACTCTTTGTTGTTATGATAATTGATTCCTCATGAAGATAAATCAAAACTTGTAGTCTACAATTTTTGGTTGATCTAGTCATCCATGGGGAAATTCGACATTCTCAAGTACTAGTTTTTTAATATAGCACTCAATGACGTATCTTTCGTTATGATTGAAATTTCTTTTATCAATGTTTTTTACTCATTCATAACCACCTATAATAAGTAATATTTATCCTTATTATACATGCAAACAACTATGATATATTGCAATGAGTTTGGTTCTAACCAAATATTAGTTTGCATTAACCAGGAATGATACTTGAAATTTAACCAAAGTTTGCAAAATTGATGATTAGATGTGTTCTAATTATCCAAAAAAAAATCACATTATCAATTTCACTTCTTATTCTCATGGTTGTAATAGAATTGATTAATACTTAAACTATGAATTGATTAACATTTAAGAATTTTGCTAGCTACCTCTACCTCATCCTTGGAGGTTGAAGTTCTAATAACTTCTTGCATGCAATTCAAGGTAAAGTGATGGTCTTGTTAGTTCCTTTGGTAGTGACACATTGGTGGTGGCTACTATGTGTAGATATTAAGAATCTATGTGGTTGCTAGTTTTTCTTACATAAGTATTGAAATAAGTGGTGCTTCAACCATATGATCTTTTGCTTCATTGTCAAGATCCCCTAATGCACTTGTTATCCTTGCTTATGGATGCACTTGATCTTTCTTACTTTGTTATTGATGTTGGCATTCACCTATTACACTTGCCTTTGTCTTCATTGCTTAAATTGTCATGTATTAAGCTTAAGAGACAAATTGCCATGATAGAGGTAGTGGTGTCTAAAACCGGGTAAAATTTACTATATCTTACAACCTTCCAAACAAAATTTGGTAACCAAAGTAATAAAAAAAATTGATCATTTTCAAGTCAGGTAGGTTATGGCCCTTACAAGGAAATATGAAAACAAGTTAACTAGACATAAAATAACATGTTATTTAACTCCATATTTCAAGTTCCTCTTTTGAAAAATCAATATGTTATTCATACCCTTGTAGTCACTGATACTTTAGGGAGATTTGTTGCTTTCAACAACATTATATGTATCTTTAGGGATTTTCCATGCTTTTGATATGGCATTCATACAATCTTCTTCTTTCTTTGTAGATGTTATAGGAGAAAACATTACAACTACATCTCATAAATATTTGTATCACACTTTTCCATTATTATGCATTATAACATCACATCATGGAGTTCACTAACATATAGATTTTGAAATAGATGGTGCAACGTGACCTTAACACCATTCACAATTAATTTAAAGAGCAGTGCAAAGTAGATTTGATACCATACACAATTAATTTATAGAGTGATGTGGAGTGACCTTAATATAATTAAGAATTGTGTAAATTCAGTTCCCTAATCCAAATCTACAGTTAAGTTGGCGCAAACTCCTCATCATTGTTGAAATAATAGAACCTAAAACAAATTTATAAGGAAGAAAAAAAACAAAAACATGACCATAAGAAAGAATGAAGAAAAATTAGGTCTAAGAGAACAATATTTCTTAAAAAATTAATGAACAAATAAACTAAATATTGTGCTTATAATGTTCAAGCCAAGAGAGGATTAGGAATTGTCGTGGTCTTCAATAGAGCCACACAACATGGATTGGCATGATGAAGCACAATAGGGAACAAAAATCTCCTTACAAAAACCCTACTACAAAAATCTTCTTACAAAAACCCTCCTACTAATAACTTAAGGACACATATTCTAACAATTGGATACTTACTTCAAAGCTTCAACTACTTATTTAATAATTATTTCTCAAATTATTTTTTCAAAATTAATTTGATAATATTTATTCCCATATAACCTTGTTACTTACCTCCATTTTTGTTATGACTCAATAATAAAATCAGAACAATTTAAAATAAATGACCAACATCAATGTAGTGGGGCAATAATAATACTAGAACAATTTAAAATTAATGACCAACATCAATGTAGTGGGGCAATAATAATACTAGAACAATTTAAAATTAATGACCAACATCAATGTAGTGGGGCAATAATATACTGAAACAATTTAAATGTAATTTCAAATTAACTTATCCATTTAAGATGTGCAAGGATGGAAGAGTTGGATTTAATTATTGGTATCAAAAATAAGGTTTAAATATGGAGTGGTAATGACCCTTAAATTAACTTTTCTTGTATTTGTGGTCTATACATATGAAAAAATTATGCAAGACCAAGTGTGGCTCATTTCTTTTACATGGGATAAAAATCAACAATTACATAAACTGGTAGTATTTATTTCATCATTTCAATAGGGTATGCATCATTTTTAAGTCGATGAGCTTCTATGGTGAAGTTCTTCCTCACATCACTGTAGCAGATTCGTCAGCCTTCAAGGAACATACCATTTCGACGGTGTGATGTTCGTAGATTTCGATTGTCAATATCCGATAGGATGAGCTCTTTGCTGCTTAGCCCTTGCTGCATTTCTCCCCATACCACATGACCCTTGCCACTTGTCGCTTCCATATGGGGTCACTTCTATAATAATTAAACCTTATTTTAATGGTTTTGTAGGAATTTCACCCTATGGAATGTAGCTTATCGATTTTCAACACTTGTCCTTTATTGGAACCAACCTTTATCCACCAAGTGTCCCTCTAAGGAGAGACAAAAGACCTCGTCCTTCTCTGGTTTTGCCAAGCATTTCTTTGTTAACCTCTAATCGGCCCTCCCTACCACTTTAACACTAGTAGTTTTGACAATATCGCATATCGCAATGGGCACTATTTTCCTTTGTTAAATTCTTTAAGCCCAAGGTCCTTTGAGTCTTAATAACTGCGCACCAACGCAATATCAGAGCCCCTCTATCGGAACTTTTGAAATGGCACATGTTGCAAAACGCTGATATGTGATCGGTGATTGTGATCGCCCTTGGTTCTCAGACTCATGTCTTTCCTTCTTTGTGACCATGGCCCAACCCCCATATTGGAGCCCCTTAATCAAAGGATTTCAATCCAAGATTTTACTTTGATGCAACATGCCTCAACCTCCAAATGTCGATATCTGGTTTATTACGTCATTCACTACCACGTGGAACCTTATAATTGGTGACACATGTCACCATGTTCCCCCGTTGGGGCCCTAAAAATGTTGAAACTGCCTGCCACATGTCCACCCTCCTTCCATGCCATGTGGCTTTATCAGAACCAATATTCGTCCACCATGTGTCCCTTATCAGAACCAATCATATTGCGCCACATGCCCATTTGGAAAAGAGAGAAAAGGCACGTCCATGTCTGGTTTTGCAATGAAAATCCTTCGTTATTTTGTTTCGTCATTTCCCTGAAGGTTTAACATTCTCGGTACTTTTATATCGCAATATCGTAAAATCGAAATTTGTCACCCCTCTAATTCATTGATTTCCGATATGCGATATGGACCTCCAATTACATGCAGGGAAATCAGAATATTACATCCACTGTCATATCGAAAATTTTGAAATGCCACATATGTTAAATCACTGATATGGCTTAATCTTCCGAATTCTGATTTGGTTCCGAACTTGATATAGTAATAAAAAATAATTTAATGGAATAGTGAATCCGTTAGAGTTATATCAGAGCTATAACATCACATGAATTATTTTAGCAATTTCTGATACATATAACATTGGTCCTATGTAATAATAACCAAATATCTAAACTCTGAAACTCTAAATTGTGTTATGGACCTCCAACCACCAATATGCTTTGACAATATCACATATCGCAACGGGCGCTATTTTCCTTTGTTAAATGCTTTAAGCCCAAGGTTATTTGGGTCTTAATAATTGTGCACCAGCCCAATATCTGAGCCCCTCTATTGGAACTTTTTAAATGACACATGTTGCAAAATGTCGATATGCAATCACCCTTGGTTCTTAGCCTCGCGCCTTTCCTTCTTTGTGACTGTTGACTAGCCCCCATATCGGAGCCCCTTAATCGGAGGATTTCAATCCAAGATTTTACTTTGATGCAACAACATGCCTCAACCTCTGAACAATGATATCCAGTCTATTACATCATTAACTTCCACGTGGCACCTAGTAATTGGTGACACATGTCACATTGTTTTGCCCCCTTGGGGCCCCAAAAATGTCGAAACTTCCTACCACGTGTCCACAATCCCACCATGCCATGATGATGTCATATGCCATGTAGATTTATCAGAACCAATCTTTGTCCACCATGCATCCCTTATCGGAACTACTCATATTGTGCCACACATCCATTTGGAAGAGAGAGAAAAGGCACGTCCATGTCTAGTTTTGCAATTAAAATACTTCATTATTTTGTTTCATTGTTTCCTCGACAGTTTAATGTTCTCGGTACTTTTATATCGCAATATCGTAAAAATTTGAAAGTTGTCACCCCTCTGATTCACCGATTGTCAATATACGATATGGACCTCTGACTATACATAAGGAAATTGAAATATCATATCCACTGTCATATCAAAATTTTTGAAATGCCACATATGTTAAATCATCGATATGGCTTATTCCTCTGATTGTTGACTTGGTCCCGTACCTGATATAGTAATCGAAAATAATTTAATGGAATAGTGAATCTGCCAGAGTTCTATCGAAGTTATAACATCGCAAGAATTATTTTAGAAATTTGCGATACATATAACATTGGTCCTATATAATAGTAACCAAATATCTAAACTCTGAAACTCCGAATTGTACTATGGACCTCCAACCACCAATATGCAGACCCGGTTGTTTTATCATATCAAACTTAAATGTAAAATCGCATCCTCCCCTTATCATAACTTTTGGAATATAAGCTCCGATAAGATCCCCTGTCTATGAACGCATCTTGCTTTCGCTGTCTATTTTATTCATTAATTAAGCATGATTAACCGACTATGTGCATTTACTATCATTTTATTCTCCCTCATACAAAGATCGTATTTTTTATGCCCTTGTGTGAAACCATATTAATAGGATGAATTGGACTTTTGCTTTTGGAGATTTCCAAAACATTTATTCTCATGTCAAGGTTTCAATACACGAAAAATATGATATATGTTTAATCAATATGTTGCATTTTTTAATAATTCCAACTTAAACCTATACACGCATCTTGGTCTCGGCAGCTATTCCATTCATTAATCTAATTAATGGACCGACTATCTACATTTATTTTCACTTTGTTCTCGCTCGCATGAAGTTGATATGTATTATGCCCTGGCCACTTTATGATATGTGTTTATTGAAATGAACCACATTGATATGTTGGATCAAACTTTTTGCTTCCAAGATTTCCAAAAGGATTCTTCTCGTGTCAAAGTTTCAAAGCCCATAAAATCCCATATATACTTAATCAATGTGTCACATTTTCCTTTGATTAAGGTTTCAAACCTATCCACACATCTTGTCGATGCCTCTTATATTCAATAATCTAATTAATGACCTGACTATGTGCATTTATTATCACTTTACTCTCGTTGGGACAAGCGTCTCTCTCATTGTCTCTGACAT
Source organism: Pinus taeda (assembly GCA_000404065.3). NCBI lineage: Eukaryota > Viridiplantae > Streptophyta > Pinopsida > Pinales > Pinaceae > Pinus > Pinus taeda. The sequence goes on from APFE030469244.1 coordinate 20,683, forward strand.
TGGTATCCCCGCAATCTCTGTGATGTGTCCTGACTCTCATTTATTTCTCTCTTTGCTTGGTAGATGGGTGTCTGCTCTATTTAGCCTCTTCACCTCACACTATTCTGCTACTTTTTTGAGTTGCATTTTGTTGTTGTTGTTGTTGTTGTACTATTGTTAGTCTCTTGCTATTTCTCTTGTTGTTAATACTGCATGTCATATTACATCCTTTAACTGGATAATTGTCCCAGAATTTCATTGACAAGCATGTGATAATCGAAAACCTGCTAACCATATCACCTTGTACACTCAAATGGCAAGTATCAATGTTCTCATACTGCATATATAGCTTAAAATAATATCCGCATTGTCACGACGTTAAAAACATCCGCTTGTAGAGTTTTTGAAACGTCATATATAGAGAGCCAACTTTCTTTGTTTAGACATTTCAAAATTGCTTCTTCGTTACCTTTCACTATTGGTAGAAATCTAGATTGTGAATCGATATTCTTTCATTTGTGCTCACTACTTTATTTATGTTTCTTTTCCATTGTTGACAGCATTTCATGCACTTTCACCTTTCAGGACACCTCCTTTTCTCCTCATCATGGAAGTTACCTTGACAGTGAATGCCATCACTTGGTTGTTGGATGGCTCTACAGGGATCCAACCATCGCTCCAAATAGTTGAGCTCACCCTTCTTGCTTCCATAAAGACAGTGTCCCAACGCAATCGAATTTCCCCCTCTGACGGTACCTCTCATTACAAAACTTTTCTTTTGTCTGCTTACAATGGCCATGTCATCTTTGGTGCCCTCCAGTTGGGGTCGATTGTCATTCTCAAAGAAGTCACTTGCACTTTTTTGCAAAAATATGTGTATGTTCACACTTCACCATATCCATCATATTTTCTGTTCCTTCCCTCTTTGCGCCACTGTCACTTCGACTAATTCTGCACTGATTTTCTCTTTCTTTCCTTCTTTTCAGGACTCTCCAGTTTATTGATCTTGAAGTTCTTGAACATCATGCACCTTTGATTGGGGATTCAGGATGCGACCCTTCTTCAAATTGGACAACTGTCCACATACCAAATGGGCTCTTCAACTTCACATGGCCTCGCCTTGTATATTGCTCTTTCGAAACAGGCTTCTCCTTCATCATCAACTCAGTTGTCCTCTGCTCTTCCTGTTGCCATTCCATTCATGGAGCTAATCCCCTACCATAAACAATGATCGATCCAGGGTAGGGTCCTTAGAAAAGTATCCATTCTCTCATACAACAATGCTCAAGCCTCCGGAAATGTCTTTAGATTTGACCTCATTGATTCTACCAATGATGCAATCCATCTCTCTTCCTTCAGTAATCTGGCAGGTTCCTTGCATGACCTTGTCCAAATTGGGTAGATTTACATGGTTTCAAATGGCACAGTGAAACCAACAAACACAAATTATAACCATCTCAATAGCAAATGGGAAGTATTTCTCTCTGCAACTTCCATTACTGAACCTTCCCTAGGTGATGTTCTGACAATTCCTTTCCATTGTTTCCATTTTAAATCTATAGATGAAATCAGATCTGTAAACCTCGGCTCAAGTGTCGAAATCATTGGCATTGTCAGGTCCACTTCTCCAACTTCCACCATTCATCGAAGATATGGCTCTGAAACACCTAGAAAAACTCTTAGCTTGGAAGACATGTCTAGGTATAGTATCGATGTTGCCCTGTGGGGGAAGCATTGTGACATCATAGGCAAGCAACTTGTTGAACTTGCCTCTTCTGGTGCTTTGACCGTGTTTGCAATCAAAGGTGGTTGCATAGCCAAATTTAATGGAAGAATTGTCAAGACTATCTCGACCACCAGCCTCATGCTAGATCCTGACATTCCAGAGACTGAGTAGCTCCAGTCATGTTTTGATCAAAGAGGTCTCTTGGCCTCTTCACCATCATTAAGTAGAAAATTCTCGAGGTCTTCCAAGCGGAGCCACCCACAATGTACAATTATTGACCTCATAAACTCACATCCCGCCGGAAAAGAAACATGGTTCTCTATTCGTGGAACCATCACCTCTATTGACATGCAATATTTCTACTTCCTTGCATGACCTCTATCATCTGATGGCATGAAATGTATGAAAAATTTTGTCAAGCACTCAAATGGAATGTGGCACTGGACAAAATGTGGTGGGGACTTCCCAGAATGTCAGTATCATTATGTGTTGAAATTTGAAATGCGCAACTACACAATCCTACTAGAAAATGTTACTACTTATGATGTTGCAACTAAACTCATGGGTGTCCAAGAAAAAGACTTGTTCATACTCTCCAGTGATCTTGATGTTATCCACAAGCTTCGTGCAAGGTTTCATGTCATCCTTTCCTCTTCACATTGTCTATGAAAACATATAGCTTCAATGGTGTTGACCATTTGAAGTTTGTGCTAATCAATTCAAAGTAAATCAACTATGGATTTGCATGCGATCTAAAAATGGAAGTATTTGAAAATGTGTGCAAGGTATCCATCTTCATTAATTTAAATGTGTGCAAAATACTTCTTGTCTTGCGGAATAAACAAGGTGCTTTTTGGTAACTTTTTGAGTCTTATGTGTGAAGGAGGATTAATTCAATTTACTATTTAACATATCAAATCAGATTTGTTCAACAAGATATCTTCAACATAAAATGACACAGATGTTTGATGAGCATTTCACCCCTCCTGGGCTACATCTGCTGGATCAAGCCTCCAAAAATGGGCTTGTCCTCTTGTATTAAAATGCCTCAAAATGATAATAAAGCATAAAAGTACCTCAATAGGCAAATTTTAATGCAAAAACAGATTCAAAAGACATGAAAAAGCTAAGAATGCTTTCCAAAATCACTAAACAGTGAAAGATTACCCAATATAGTGCCTTCTCCAAATGGCCCTGCAGGCTCTGAAAACTCTTCTAAATCTTTTCGGGCTCTAAAAGTCTTCAAACAGATCTAAAACCTCTTCCAATAGTTTCAGAAGGTAAAAAATAGTGGGAAATGATCTTTGGTTCACCTCAAACAAAGAGGTACAACTCAAAATAGCTCCATTTCCCAAATGGCCCTAATGGCTCAAAAAGCTTCCTTGAAGTTAAAATGGCTGTAAAACACCTCTACTGCCTCTAGAACTTGTCACAATAGCTCTGGAATGCTGAAAATATCTGAAAATGACTATTTGTCCACTTCAAATGGTTAAGCATAGCCTAACATAGCTCCAACTCCCTCTTGGCCCTGATGGCTCTCTTAGCTTCCCTGAAGCAAACGGAGCTGAAGATGAACTCCAATGGATCTGCAACCTATACCAATGGCTCCAGGATGATGAGAAAATACGAAATCAAAAAACATTTTGTCCAAAAGGGTTCTCCCTAGCCAAAGTTATGACCTCCAGAAGTTTAGTCCAGTTTGGCCTAAAAAAACTCCACTAAAAGTGGAAGGGCTGCAGTTAACTCTGCCATTTTGGCCAAGTTCGCCAGATTTGGCGTGCTTTGCCATCTTAACTGCCAATTAGATCGTAACTGCTGACACTTAAGCCGTGCGCATGTGACCACCACCCTTAACTATCAGGGTTAATGTTATCTGTCGAATTTGGGGTGTGGTTCCTGCGCCAGGCTCATATGGATAAGGGGTTGGCCCCTTTCTTCGCCAAAATGAAATGTTGACAAACTTTAAATATATATGGTGACCTAAGGTTGGTAAGAACCAACGCGTAGGTGCAACGGTCGGACTTGTGGATTGGCAGCCACCCGACCCGGGGTCGATTCCTGCGAGCTCCATAAAATTTTGCACCAAAAAACTTTGTGGACTTGGGGGCCACGTGGTGGCCTTTTGGCTTGCCACGTGTCGGGCCCTGATTGGTCCTCCAAAACAAAATATTCCCTCGAATATTATGGAGAATATTCCATGGAATATTCTTTTTTTAGTTTTTTAAAAATTTGAAATCCAAATTTTGCCCAAACTCAGTTTTTTGAAGGTTATTGGAGACTTCAAACTTTTATAACTTTCACATGCGAAGTCGGTTTTGAGTGTCGTTCACAAAATTAGGATCGTATCGATGAGGCCTATCTGGTCGTTTAAGTTGTAAGTTTTTTTGAACATTTTCAATTTTTGAACCTTTTCCATGGCTTGGACTTGAGCCCCTGATCATACCTCCCAAATGAGAAGCTTTTGGACCACAAAAGCTCACTGAATGATGAAATTGAATTGTATAGAAAATAAGAGAATAGCAACATCCTCTTCTCTTCAGCCTTAAAAAAAAATTCTTGACTTGCCAACTATCCTCATGGAAAAATTTTGCTGAATGAGCCATATACTTGTGTCGAATCCCGACCAAATGTTCTTGCCATACCAATCTAGAATTCTGAAACTAGCAGTGACCCTTCCTAAAATTTGTGCCCTCTTTTCTTGCATGCTTTTCCATCTCATGGAATCTTGCACCGCTTTGCACCGACACTTCGTTCTTTGCACCAATTGACACCAAAGGCACCTTGTGCAACATACAACATCAACAACAACTTGACCTGAAATGTGCTATACAATTGACACAACCATCAATGTAAAAAGTGTGCACACAATCGACACAAGTCGACAAACATGTGTGACACAATCGATACAAGTTGATAAACAACAAGATACATCTTACAAACACGTGTATGTATCATGTACAATGAACTATATACAGTTCACTAACTACACATACAACCTCTATGTACATTTGCAACTTCAACTCTTCTTTTCAAATACCAACAAGTACATCATCCCAAAAAACATGTGGCTGACAAAGAGATGAACTAAAAAGACATTACTGCAATATAAGTGATTATCATATCCATCTTTTACACTTCCATGGCGAACTTTTTCAACAACAAGGAAAATTCAATTGAAGGAATTTCAACTAAAACTACTTTCACATGCAATCTTGCATCAAACTTTTCAACTGAAATACATGCATACTAATCTGAAATTTTCATGTACAAAATGAGTATGACTTATTGCAATAAGAAGTTAATCCAATTCCCACCAAGCCAACTCCATGGCGTCTTTTGTTGCAGCAGCAGTTCTTCATGTGAATCTACCACATCGATAATAGAATCCATAGATCCACTTGCGCCAATCTTTTTGTCCTCAAGTTGCATGTGCTTTGGACGACTTGTTGGATGCAAGGTCCAACAATGAGAGACATCATGTCCCTTCTTTTGAAAAAATGTGCAACTCTTAAGCACTTTATGAGAAATTTTTCTTTGCCTCTTCTACTTCGTGTGTGCTTTCTTTTTCAACCAACATCTTGAAGCAACATGGTTAAATCCACCACAAAATGTGTAGCAAAACTTTCTTTCATTTGAATAAGAAAAATTATCATTCTTTGCTGAAACATAATCAAATTGATCATGTGAATGTTTATACCTCTTTTGCTGCAATGAAGGCTTAACACAATGGCAATCAACTTGAAAACAAACTTGACATGTTTGTGTATTAGAACTTGGAACAAAAGTTCTTTTCAAATCAGCATCACATGCATTCAAAGATTTGAATTCTTCGCCATTAGATTGCACATATCCAAGACCAACATTCTTGGGTCACTCCACAACTGAAATAGGATCAACCATGCCTTGTGCATGCTTGCCCAAACCTTTGCCTTCTTGATAGCCCATCTTAAACATTAATTTGGACCCTATACCTCTTGTATGTTTTTCAAAAGAACCAACACACTTTTCAATAGAGGAAATTGAAGACAAGTTTGAATGATTTACCTCATCCTCAGGCATTTTCTTAGACAAAGCTTCTTGAGCTTGAAGGAGTTGTTTCTCCATGTCATGCAGTCTTTGGAGAATTGTTTCCTTCTCATCCTTCATAGCCAACAATTGTGCATGAAGCTTAACACTTTCTCTTTAATCCTCAATGAGAATCTGCACCATGTCCTTCACCTTAATGAACTCATTCTTCATGTCCTCATTGAAGAATTTCGTGAAAGAGGAAACTTCACTTGTGGAAGAAGTTGACATTATGTAAATGGTTAATTAACAAAATGAACTTCCAACTAAAAGTTCTCAAAGCTTTCAGAAAAAAATGACAAGCTTTTGACCAAATGTCTTTACAGCCATAATCTTATTCAAGCACCCATAAAACACAAACTCCAATAGCTTTTGTAGAAAACAAAAATCAAATGGGTTTGTTTTCCAAAGATAATCTTGAGGTAAATTGTGGTAAGGAAAATAGTCTTCAACCCTTTCCAAGACTTCGCTAACATCAGCTATCCTTTCAACTCAAGCAAACTCATACAATCAACCATTTTGCAAACAATTAAATAGTCAATCTCTTACACTACTTTAACACCTTTTGCACAAACAAATGCTCAACCTAAGCTCTTATACCATCTGATCTGAAAATAGAAGTACTTGAAAATGTGTGCAAGGTATCCATCTTCATTAATTTAAATGTGTGCAAAATACTTCCTGTCTTGCGGAATAAACAAGGTGCTTTTTGGTAACTTTTTGAGTCTTATGTGTGAAGGAGGATTAATTCAATTTTATTGTTTAACATATCAAATCAGATTTGTTTAGCAAGATATCTTCAGCATAAAATGACACAAATGTTTGATGAGCAGTGCACCCCTCCTGGGCTACGTCTGCTGGATCAAGCCTCTAAAAATGGGCTTGTCCTCTTATATTAAAATGCCTCAAAATGATAATATAAGCGTAAAATTACCTCAATAGGCAAATCTGAATGCAAAAACAGATTCAGAAAACATGAAAAAGCTAAGAATGCCTTTCCAAAATCACTAAACAGTGAAATACTACCCAATACAGTGCCTTCTCCAAATGGCCTTGTAGGCTCTGAAAACTCTTTTGAAGCTTTTCAGGCTCTAAATGTCTTCAAATAGATCTAAAACCTCTTCCAATAGGTTTAGAAGGTCGAAAATAGCAGGAAATGAGCTTTGGTTCACCTCAAAGAAAGAGGCACAACTCAAAACAGCTCCATTTCCCAAATGGCCCTAATGGCTCAAAAAGCTTCCTTGAAGCTAAAATGGTTGTAGAACACCTCTACTACCTCTAGAACCTGTCCCAATAGCTCTGGAATGCTGAAAATAGCTGAAAAAATGACTATTGGTCCCCTTCAAATGGTTAAGCATAGCCTAACATAACTCCAACTCCCTCTTGGCCCTGATGGCTCTCTTGGCTTCCCTGAAGCAAATAGGGCTGAAGATGAACTCCAATGGCTCTGAAACCTATACCAATGGCTCTAGAATGATGAGAAGATAAGAAATCAAAAAAAATTCGTCCAAAAATGTTCTCCATAGCCAAAGTTATGACCTCCAGAAGTTTAGTCCAATTTAGCCTAAAAAACTCCACTAAATGTGGAAGGACTGCAGTTAACTCTGCCATTTTGGCCAACTCCACCAAATTTGGCACGGTCTGCCAACTTAACCTCCAGTTAGACCGTAACTTCTGGTGCTTAAGCCGCGCGCATGTGACCACCGCCCTTAACTATCGGGGCTAACGTTATCCGCCGAATTTCGGGTGTGGTTCTTGCGCGAGGGTCATATGGATAAGGGGCTAGCCCCTTTCTGCCCCTAAATGAAACATTGAAAAACTTTAAATATATATGGTGATCTAAGGTCAGTAAGAACCAATGCATAGGCGTGACGGTCGGGCCTGTGAGTTGGCAGCCACCCGACCCCAGCTGATTCCTGTGAGCTTCATGAAATTTTGCACCAAAAAACTTTGTGCACTTGGGGGCCATGTGGCAGCCTCCGGGCTTACCACGTGTCGGGCCCTGATTGGTCCTTCAAAACAGAATATTCCCCCAAATATTTAGGGGAATATTCCAAGGGATATTCTTTTTTTTATTTTTTCAAAATTTGAAATACAAACTGGCCCAAACTCAATTTTTTGAAGGTTATTGGAGACTTCAAACCTTCATAACTTTCACATGCGAAGTCATTTTTGAGTGTCATTCACTGAAGCAGGATCGTATCGAAAAGGCCTATCTGGTCGTTCAAGTTGCAAGTTTTTTTGAACACTTTCAATTTTTGAGCCTTTTCCATGGCTTGGACTTGAGCTCCTGATCAGCATGTTTTGTTCTCCTCCTGGATATCGAAATAACGTCTACTACTTCAGTTGTTCACCTTTGAAACTTTGTTTCTATTCCCCATGCCATACTAAAGTGTAAACAACAACTTCTATATGTTTTTACATTCATTGTCATTTGGTCCCCTACCGCCCTCTTCTTCTCTGCACTTCATCATTGTACTTTTCTTGTTTATGTATATACACCTATGTTACATGTTGCAGCTTCCAACTTGGCATAATTCTCCATCTTTTACCTTTACATAGAGTATATATGTTTTTTCTTATTCATTCTAATCAAAATAAAATGTTTTCATCATTTTAAAGTGTGCTTTGTGCAACTATATAAAAACACTGGCTTTTTATAAATAATTGTTGTTTCCTTACCTTAAATCTATTTGGTTAATTAATGATAAATAGTTATCGTTCACCACAAAAATACTTCGCTGAAATAAGATTGATTTCAAAACCAAAATTTCAATGGCATGGAATTAGTGCGTGATGTCAAAGAAACATAAACTCTATTATAAAAATGTTTGTCTGACCAATTAACTTCATCCACTTGATCAAAAGACACATCTACTTTATAAGCTAAAAGGAACTATTTTGAAAATATAACTAATAATGAAGTTCTTGGTTTTGGGGGATATGTACTTTATCTTTGCGTGCAAGACTACTATTTCTCATCTCCTATATTCACTAATTCTTGTGTCCCCATATTTGTATTAGGATGGACATGCCAACGTCTTCTGCAAACCCCTCAAGAAATTTTCGCAAGAGACTCCTTTATGCATAGAATAAAAATGCCTCAAACAAACGAAGAAAGCTCAAATATAAAGCTGATTTAAACACTCAAATGTTTCCAAGTATACCCCTGTGTAATGTTTCTCTTCCCCAACATCTCGAAGCTTCACTTGGAAACCCATGTCCTTCAACATTTCCTGCTCTAACTGCACCTACCCTTCAAATTTTTCCATTCACTGGCACTTCTTCCCCATATACATCGCACACCCCACCATCTACTCATTCTCCTTCACCCTCCCATCCCCATATTTTATTCAACCCTGCCCTTAACCATGCACACCACTGATTCCGTGAAAGGATAGATTACCTCTCTCCCTTGCATGTTTTCTCCATATGCAAAGGATCATACCCAAATATGGAAAAAAAATTCTTACATGATAACCTTTGTTTCTCCTAATGTGCAACTACAAAATCCACCCACCGCTTCTTGCTTGCAAACAACATGAACCTCACAACCAACCATTTGTCCTTACTTCTCTAAAACAAATAGAGGAAATTCTCATATCACGTGTTAGCCCAGTATTGCAAGTCACTCATGCGCGAGGTGGGTAGTACAAATACACTGGTCATACTATTTGTTTACCCCAATACATCACTATGATCACCAACATTTTTCCATGCTTGGTTTCGGAATTGGACATCGTCGTTGCTACCAGACATGGCTCTGACCGCAAAACATATGGTTTCATTGTTAATAGGACACGTTTTCATACATCTTTAGAGTACAAACTAGCCCATGATCCCTACTACAAGGATGTCCATCTAGACCAAGCTATAATATTTGCCTTTCCGACTCACCCTATCGATATGTCTTCTCTCGTTTGTCGCATTACCCCCTCCTCTACTGAACCATGACTTGCCTTCCCTAATTTCGATGATAACATTCTTGCACATCCCACCTCAATAAACCTCCAACCATCCTATTTTGTATCAGCACTCCCAAATCCCATACTGAGCTTGAAGAAATATCCAACTATCTGCACTCTCCCCATCCTAATTCTACTACTTCACTTTTGTGGCCCTATGTTTCCTGCTCCGATTTCAACAAATATACCACAAAAGGTCTATTTTCTATGGCGTTCCCCAGACTCTTCCCCACATGGGTTGCCATGATTGGTCAACCACGTCTTAGAAAATTTAAAATGCAAGAATATGTTGTTCATCTCATTCGCTACTATGATAACCGCTTTGCCCAACATCCAAGATTTGGGTATTACTTGTACAATATTATGTTGTGGCATCGTAGTCAAGCAAATATTGTTGTTTTCATGAAAAGAAACCTTAAAGAGGGTTTTCCAATAACCATTGCATACCTTCGTGCACGCCTCGATGACATGCCTGATTCCATGCTTCCTAGCCATATTATGTGTTTCGAGTCATGCCTTAGAGGGACACACTCGTTCTGGAACAAAAACAGAGGTGAACTCACTAATATGATCATAAAAATAAGTATCCCTACTTTCTCCTTCGCCCTTAGCGCAGTTGACACCAAATGCATGACATTGCACATGGTCATTCTTGGTGTGCCCCCCCCTCATGATTCTTAGATTGTCTCGATGGAAATCAAATATCATCAACAATCCACATCTTGCAGTGCAGTACATTCATTGTCAATTCACAATATTCCTCGAAGAGGTCTTGCAAAAAGGTTTCATTGCAAATGACTTTTGGTGCAGGTTTTTTCCTGACCATCCCTCTCCTTTTTTGTTTTCTTTCCTAGATGTACACTCACCTCACAAAATTTCATTTCTCATCTTTGCAGGTATGAGTGGCAACATAAGGGTTCTGCACACATACATGGTTTTATTTAGCTGGAAAACACACCTGATATGGAGAACCTTGATTGGGATGACCAAGGCACGGTGGATAGAGCGAAGTCATATTTCGATGAATACATTTCTACTTGGAATTCTTGGCCTATTGAATAACATGCACCTTATGTACAAGTCTCTATAGAGCATGACCCATGCATCCTCCCATCACCATTAATATTTGCATCATCTCGCCTTTAGGACTACAAGGCTCTTCTTAATTGCATTCAACGACATACAAAATTCCACCCCTCTTCATGTCTTCATAAAAAGGTCCTACTTTTGTTTGTCGCTATGGAGCTTCATGGGATTTGAATGTCACCTCCTCTTTGATGATTGATGATAGTGGACAAAAGAAATATGTCCCCGCTTGTAATGATGACAAGTTAAATGTACACAACTTTGGCATGCTATCCATATCGAGAGCAAACATTGATTTCCAACCCGTTTTGTCTCGTCATTTCTTTTCTCCATTACATCGTGAAATATGCAGTGAATCCAGAGACAAAATAAAAAAATTATCGACAAATATTGTCACATGTCTCACACATTGTTCACCCCAAAGCACTTGTTGTTAGTGTTGTCTGGAAAATTTTAACAAAAACAGTTTCCAATAGGGACATTGATGCACAGGAAACATGCCACATGCTACAAAAACTACCCCTTTCAATTTCTAGCCGCTCATTTGTTTCCCTTAATGTTACTTGAACTAGTTTTTGACATGTTTCTCATGGTCTAGGTTCCCCCTTCCCAAAAACACCCTTCATTGTAGCATACATGAATAGACCTCCTTCGCTTGAAACACTAATTGTTCTTGAGGTTGCACATTCCTAGTCCTTCTCTACTCATCGAAAACATAACCAATGAAAACAAATAAATCCTTGCAAGATTTTTCATGTCCTCCCTTGCTATTCCTCGATCCCTTCTCCTACTAATGCATCATATGCTTCTTTCTGCTGGAGTGAACTAGTTCTATACTTCCCTTTCCGCACACTCATGTTGGAAATTGGCTCCACTGATGCAACAATCATTTCACATTGAGAAAAAATATATATGCATACATTCCATGGCACGTCCATTGAGTCCCTAAAACCCCCACTTCCCCTAAATCTGGTGACACCTCCACTAATGATGTGCCCAACCCCCATGAATTTGTAGACATCGATGAATGGCAGTTCCTTTCTCAGCTACACCCTAGAAACAACATGCAAATTGATGACCTTTACATGCTTGGACATCCTGACTTTGACTCTAACCACAATTGGGCCCATACTACCATCTCTCTCCCTTTGTAAGAGAGAACCATACATTTTATAGACTTATGTATCTCATCCACCCAAATCCATTCTAGCCCTACTCCAGTTCCCCACTCGCTCACCTCACTATCGCCCACCTAGCAATTTTCTTTCACCATTGTCCTTACCCACTTTAGGACCACTTCCTCCGCTCCTTCACTTAGAATGTTGATCCAAGGTATTGTTGGCATGGGGAAGTCTCATTTAATTTATTTCCTAAGAGATACATTTCTTATTGAATCTGCTCCAATTCAAGTATGTTTCTCATACTCACTCCAACAGGGGTTGCAACGTTTAACATAGAGGTGCTTACAATCCATTATGCCCTTCGCATTCCTTTAGTGTCAAAGCATCCTCTTGAGAACCAACCACTTCTACATCTCCAAGGAAAATGGTCAAGTCAAATACATTTTAATTTATGAAATGAGCTTTATTGGGCCTAAACTTCTTTCACACATAAACGATCGTTTAAGGGAGGTATTTCCTTCCTATCAAAATTTTCCTTTTGACAATTGGCCTATCATACTTGTTGGTGATCTTAGCCAACTACCTCTTGTGAAGGACATCCTGATGTATTTCGAGACATCTATCCATTTGACGTGGCAATTCCCTTTGGTGCAACTTTGACACGGTTGTCACACTATCTACCATCTTTCGTCAATAGGGGACCGACCCTCTTCAAATTGCATTCTGCCAATTGCTCACAAATCTCAGAAAGGAAAAACCAACAATAGAAGACTGAAACCTTCTCATGTTAATGACAACTTCCTTTTTGTCAAACGATGAGCAACAGGAATTCGACAATGCAATCCACATCTATCCAACCAGCCTAGTTGTCGCATTTCATAACAAACAAAAGCTCAAAAAAATGAACATTCCAATTTCACGATGCTACACAGAGAAAATGAACCACCATCCTATTGGTACACACAAATATGATGAACACTTTGATGCAAAAGTTTTTATTTGCTATGAACAATAGGTTTTCCTCACATTTAATTGTCGGTTGAAGCAAGTCTTGTAAACGGAGCACTTGGAAAAGTAGTTTCCATTTTCTATGCACCTGGATCAAAACCCCCTTAATTACCATCCTTTTTTGTTGTTGACTTCTTCCAATACAAAGCCTCGCCATGGGATGCCTTGAACCCATCTTATGTTCCAATTCCCCCAATAACACGAGGCTCTTGCTGTAAACTTCCCCCTTGAATGGCATGGAGTTTGACAATACATATATCTCAAGGGATGGCATTACCAAAGGACGTTGGCAACACAGACTGACAAAGCTTAAAATTTAGTTCCATCTCCAGAGTTCGCACCTTGGTTGATCTTCGCATCTCTCCACCATTTTCCTTCAGTCGCTACTCTCGCATGGAAGGCAATGCTTACATCAAAAGTAGGCAACAAGAGGAATCCATGCTAGCATCAAAATCTTTAGAGACACCTATTGTTTGATCGCTCCATCTTGCCCCTTCTCATTTCATTTGAGTAAGCATACTTTTGATTCAATTTCACAATAGTTGCTGCAAAACTTAGTTAAAATTCCAAAAAAATCCCTTTCTAAAAAAATATAATGTGCATTTGTCTTTGGAACAAAAAAAAATGAACACACTTTACAAGTTCACATTTCGCTGATTGATGTGAGAATGGTTTTAAAACTCTACTTCAAATAAAATAATTTCAAAATGCTTGACAGGAAGAAACAAAAAGAAAATATGTTGTCACTTATGGGAAAATATCTTTTCAATTGTCCATAAAGTAACTTACCACAAAAGTTGGAAGCCATTTTTCCAAACAGAAAAAGGACTCAAAAGCTACTTTGAACAAGCTTTCCAAACTATTGTGGTGAAAAATACAACACCCCTATTTTGACTGTATTATTATCATAATAATAATGGGGACTGCTATGTATTCATTGGCTTTTGGATGATTTGTTATTTCTTTTTTCCTTATGTTGTCTGGTTTCATTTTTCAATTTGACTTAATCTTATTTTTAAAATTTATTTTTGTTATTCATTAATTAGAATAAATGAAACAAATAGTCCCTAAGTCCAAGACTTATATTTTTGTCTGAGTTTAACCCTTTTATATTGAACCAACGTTAAATGTGCCCTTTGAGTAATAACACACTGTCGTGGTATTTAACTGATACTTTGAAAGCCTTTCAAAGAAAGTTTGCAAAAAAATATATAACACACATCTTATATAATGAAATCATATCAGAGCAATTTCATATCGATGCTTTGATAATGTACAACCCTTCCAAACCTCTGATCGTCGATATAGTGTTACCTCTGATCTCTGATTTGTTTAGATCTCCAGTGTGTGAGATCACAAGACCTCTGATTTGTTTAGAGCTCCAATACACGGACCAAATATGGGTATACAATTAAAATTAAAAAACAAGCTAATACTAAAGTGTTGTTACAACAACTTGATCAAGACTTGGAGCGGTAATACTCTGCCACTCGTTGTTGAAATTCACATATATATGGCATTGGCTTCAATTCATGTGGATGTTGAGGGCTAATGTGCATCCGTGTAGTGAATAACGCATCACTGAGTGTTGGCAGAAAGTGACTGGTTGTATTAACAAGACACCACAACATCAACCATTGCCCATGTGGTTTGACTAGGAAATTCCAATGACATTCCAAGTCAATCATTGATATAGATTTTATTCCCTTGGCCTTCTTCTTTGATGATTCTTGCCAAGATTATGTCAATAATTTAACATTGGGCAAAGTATCTTCTGGGCAATACGAAATTAGATTTGCCTACAACAGGTTGTCATTGATTGATTCAATGATGTTGCTAGATATGTCCCTGACACTATAGATTGTCATCTTTGCATTTTAAGCTTTATCTCCCTTTCTTGAAAGACAATGTCTTTCTGGGATTATTCGATTTTCGGGAGATTGGCTGATTGGCCCTCAGAGTTGTTTTTCCATGCAATGAAATTGGATATTTTCTCTTCATCTTCCTTGCTATATGTCCTCAGATCAGACAATTGATTAACAAGTGCATCAGCTGATTGGCACATGTCATCGATAATGGGCAGCTTTTGGCAAAATAGAACCTGCTGATGAGTGAATAGGTTATTAAGCTCCCCTACTTCTTTCATGAATTCTGTCATCTCAAGATTATCCTTTAGTTTCTCAATCCTGAACTCTAGCTCTTGTATATGGGAATCCCAACTCTTTATGTCAGATTCATATTAAATCTTCAGGCCATCGAAACTGGTTTACAATTGTGCAAGTTGAGCTTTCCATTGGTGAATGATTCCTTTCTTTTAATTTTCTAAATTTTGTTCAAGATGCCTTATTCTATCATCTTTATCCCTTATGATTTGTTGCACTTATGTGGCTTTGTCAACTATTCCAATAGCATAGGCTCATGCATATTGTGATAGTCTCCCAAGATCTTCACGAGGGGTGGCTTGGGCACCTTTCCATAGTACTTAAAAGGAGGTACTTCCAGGGACCAAAGCCTGCCTTTGTTCAGTCCTTCTCCTCTTTCTCTATTTGTTGAATATTGGTGTGTGTTTGGGATTGTAAAATACATCCAGAGGAGGAATCTCCTCAATCTTGAGAACAATCTCAGAGGTCAGAAAAACTGGGATCATTTCCACATCATCAGTGTCCATAATTTCTTTAAAAGCCTCAACAGTGAATGAGATCTTCTTGGTAATTACACCAGTGTGAGCAATCTTTGTCTCGAAGGGATTTTGTATTTTTTTAGGGTCAGCCTCTTTAAGAAATTGATCCCAAATCACACCCAAATTTTCTTCTTTCGCAACCTTCTATGTCTTTGATTGGGAAGTTGTCAATGTTTGAGTTGCATGAGCTACATCTTGACTCTCAGTTGTGCTCATTTCTACCTCTTCTTTTGTGCTCTGTGATTTAGTTTCAATAATTCATTAGGCAATAGGGAAATCCTTTTAACCCTGTATTATAGTGAAACTGAACTAATTCCTCAAGACTGATCCATGTTGTTGCTTCTTTTTCAACCGATGCATAATCTGAGGTTGATTCAAAGAGATCGTCAAATTTATCAAGCTCATTTGTAAATTGCCTGATCTTTACCTATGTTGTAATATTTTTGGAAGTATCATTGGGATCATATTGTCGATTTGGAATTGTTGGAAAGTTCATCAGTTGGATTTCCTCCATCTCCTTAGTAGCATGTTTGAAATTCTCTAAGGAGTAAACTCCATGGCAAAAGGGGAAACTATGCCACATCGCCTTTTTTCTTTCTCTCATGACCTTAGAAAGGCCATTTCCCATAGTCTAATAGGTTATTTCCCAAGCTAGGAGCTTATCAAGGGCATACAAGGGCAACGCATGAGGGTCTGCAAGGCTGCCAAAAACTCAAATATAGGTAAATGATTCCTCCCCAAACCATCTTCCAATTGATAGCAGGTCGGTGTTGCCTTCAATGGAGATTCTAGGGCACTTCTCATTGAAAACAAACTGGTGGATAGGAAGCACGACGCCATGGATAATCTTGTAAAAATGGGGTTGGTATTTTGACTCCCAGAGGATATTATGGTAAATGTGAATAGGCAAAGGGTCTTGACTAGTCCATTTCCATCCCATGGATGGGAAACCTAAAGTGAAACAAAGACATTCGATAATGTAGGAACTCATGTAGAATGGGGGAATAATATTTTCAAACTACGCTTTTTCCTATATTCTAGGATTTGGATACTTAATTTATTGGATAGAATAGTTCCCCAATCCATTATATAATAATTATTGGTAACTTCAATCAGAGGTACCCATTGGTCTGAAAACTTCTGGGTATTGGCATAGCTAAATAATCTACACATCATTGCAACAACATAACAATAGGGTCCAGTAATAGAAGCTATAGCATACATACCCTTGTCCTCGCACTTATGCTTGTCTGCGTCTCTTCTCCATCCTCGAATGACCTTAGATTGGTCTTCATTTTCCTGCATGAACTTCTCAATGAAGTCTTTATCATATTTATTCTGAGTTGGTACATTGTAGACAAATATTTTGTAGTGAAAGAAATGATGGTCGTCTTTCTCTTTGTCATGAAGATCCTCTCTGCGATGTTCATATGATCAATGACCCCTCTGATCATATCCATATAAGGCAAGATACTTGCCCGATCATAAATCCTATGGAGAAAGGAATTGGCAATATCACTGTATGTACTGTCTGAAACATGAACCGTATCCTCTGTTGTCGCCATTTTTCTATGACTCTTGGCTCTTCATCTTCAAAAAATGTAGGTTTTAACCCCGTATAGAAATTACCTACATACGAATTCTAAATCACAGGAAAAATAAAAACGCGAGAGCATAACACATAAAACACATATACACAGATATTTCCCACTAGATCCCAAAACTGGGACTACCAGCTTGATTTTCCATTAGGTTCCTTTCAATGTTACAATACATATTTATACATGACGAAGCATCCAATACCATGGACTGAAAACCATCACATCCAAAACCATGGACCGAAAACCATAGGTAGGTTCGCCCAACCTAATATAGGGTCCAAAAAAAATAATTCCCGGGGCGCTGCCCCGGACCCCGTAAAGGGGGGTTACCCGCCCCCCTCTAACCCCCCGATTCACTATGTAGGTTAGTCATGGAAATAATATAACACAACCCAACAAAAAACTTATACATGGTCTCCTAGCTAGAGGCACCAGAGTCAAGGGTGCATATGGTGTCAGAAAATAGTACAAACATTTTTGTGGCCTCGGGAGGAGGAAAAAATGGTTGTTGTTGAATGGGAATATTGCTTCTAGGTTTAGCTAGTCGCAACATTTCTATTGAATTCTATTTATCGGGACTAGCCTTCGAGGAAAAAACACAAGAATGGTTTGCGACTACACTTACCTCGAATAACTTAGAGCAAATGACCAATTATGCATGAATCCAAGACTTTTATGAGCCAAAAATCCGGCAATCGTTAGTATTAATGAAGGCATTTAGAATATAAAAAACCATAAATTCACTGCATTTTGCCATTAATCGACACAAGGTGGATCCACATGGGCTTTGATACTCGTCAGCTTTATCAGAGATTTTTATCGGATAAATCATATGCTTGTCCTACTAAAACTTGTGATATTGTTTACCTTTGGACTTAATTAATTTTATCAGAACATTTTTAATATAAAATTGCATCCACCCTTAATCAGAGCTTTTGGAATGAGACCTCCCCTTAGATCTGTCGATCTCTGATTGTGATATGTCTTGTTGACTCGATTGCCTTTATTATAACAACTTCAATGTAATATCACATCCGTTGTATCGCAACTTTTCAAGCCTTGTCACTTTGAAAACTTTGATTGCAATACGCGTTGTGGACCCGACTGCTCCATCATAACACACCTTAATATAATATCTCATTCGTCGCGTCACACCCTTCATATCAAAAGTTTTAAAATCATGTGTCTGGTCGTGGACATTAAAAGTTGCAATGGTTATAGTGTAAATAATTAAAATGAATGGATATGGTGTAAATAAAGTCGCAAGTTGAAGGCTTCGGAAGTCTAGTCATGGACATTAAAATGAAAATACCACTCATGAGATCCCAATATGCTACATGGAAGTTTTCTGGGGTCGGCCTTTTTATTACTATTTACATATATATGCCAAATTTTATTATATTTAGGCCTTAAACCTTTAAAATTCATTTGGGAAAGGTTTTAATCGCCATTTTTCTTAAAAGGACTTTTTAGGATGTTTTGATATAATACCTTTGCGTCGAGGATCTAAAGTTAAACCTAGAGTTTATCTCTCTTTTTAATTAAGTTTTTTTGGGATCTTAAAACTAAGATTTCCTTATCTTATTAGAAATTTTTGGATTATATCCTAAATTTTAAAACGGTCCCCATTCTTTATTAATTCTATTATTAACTATAATGGGGGGTTGTTGAGTCGTACAACACATATGTAGCATTTTACTCAATTGTTGTTTTTACTTACTTCCATATTCCCCACTACTCCTATCGACGTTTCTTTGCACCTCTTGGTGCAAATGCTAGTTATATTAGTTTTAAATGAGATATGTATTTTAGTATTGATAATATGGCTTAAAATTATGGACTTAGAAATGAAAATATGATTTAGAAAATAGATTTGGAAATAATAATATTATTCAAGATATTAACACATATTTATTTATGTACTATCACATCTATGTTCATCAATATTTAATCATTTATATTTATATTTTTAATTTTATAAATATTTTTAATTAACATAGGTCAGCATTTTATTTTTAGCCTGAGAATTTATTGCAATGAAGTAAGCATAACTCAAAATTCATACAAAAATGTCATTTAGATTTGTAGTTATCTCAATCTTTCTTAAGGGTTTTTTTTGGTAAGTCGAAGATTTTCTATTAATTCAAGAAGAGAGTACATGTGATCAAAGAAGCTGCCAGTAAACTAAGGTCTCGCTTTTATCGAATTTGTTGGCCATTAAATACACACAAAAAAGACTAATAATAACTAAACAAAATTAGATGACTTCATGTCAAGGGCCTAGGAGGCACAAAACTGAGCAAAACACGTAATGTATCCAACTCGCTTCATTCCACATTATCATCATTGGGTCCATCAGAACCATTACTTCCTTCAACCAGACGATAAAAGGCATCATGAACATGTGACTCCATATGGGCCATCCACCCTTCAAAACTATCCATCTGATATTGCAGTTGCTTATGGATGCGACACAGTGATTCTTGTTGATCCAAAATGCATCCTTGGTTAGGAAGAATGTCTCTAAGAAAACTAATAACTTCATTGTGATCATTTTGGCGGTCTCAAGCTTATTGGTCCATCGAAGCTTGGACAAGGTAGACCTGGGCTTCCATTGAGCAAAAAGGGGGTGGAAAGTCAACTCTTCTAGAAGAGCCACCAAGAGGTAGATCCAGCTCGCCTTCTTCTGTCGGTGGATCCCCTTGCATTTTATCTTCTCAGCCCCATTAGCCTCTCCCACAACGAGGATGACCACATTGTCGCAATATAAGGGGCTCACTAATAAACCAACATAGGCCTATAAAAATTGACATCTCTAGCTCTAAACAAATTGTAGAAATTTCTACAAATCTAGCTCTAATACCATATAGAAATTTCTACAAATCTAGCTCTAATACCATGTTGAAATTTCTACAAATCTAGCTTTGATACCATGTAGAAATTTCTACAAATCTTGCTCTAATACCATGTAGAAATTCCTTGTAGATTCAAACTACAGATTGTAATATGCTAAAATAAATGACTTGAATCTACTCTACTCATCAGTGGAAAAAATAAACGATTGATGAAATCACGAAGCATATAAGAGAAAGAATTCAATCAACACATTACACAATGATTTTCTGTGGAAACCCATAACTAAAAACCCCTGTTATCTGTATATTATATTAATCAGAAAATATAAGAAGATTACAATCCTTTGTTCAATCTCGAGAAACCTATGCACTATCTCTATCTATCTCATTGCTTCTTAGGCAAGCCTTGGATGAATACAGTATGCTCTGCTCAACCTTGTGCTCAACCTGCATAAGTTTTTTCTATCCTCTACCTGACTGACTGCCTTTGGCCAATACTTAGCCAAATTCCTAGCCTTCCAAGCTCCTACTTCCTTGCATTGTTCCTCAAGGAATTATCCCCTATTTAATGGGTAAATTCTTCAATTATGAGTTGCTCAATTCTCAAATTTAGACAATTTTACAACTAATAGTACAATGTCCCTGAACTACAATCTCAGCTGGGTCTTTCTCTGATCTAACATGTATGAGTTAATTCTAAGTGAATATTTAGTTTGTTGGTTGATCACTGTAATCAACGCCACACTGCACTTTAGGCAGCACCCCACTGTTCGACAACAACGCCCCACTACTGCACATTGCACCCCACTATTAGACATCCCACTAATTCCTTCATCAATTTAGACCAATTTAACTAATTTTAACTCAGTTAGACTAAATTAAATAATTACAACACAAAATAAACTCAACTAGTGCTCCTAATTATAGGAGACACTCTATATGACTCTAGTTAGACCCTCAACTCGAATTAACTAGCTAACTAAATGAAATTAACTTAGTTAACTATTACAAGTTGTCATGAGATGAGGAGTTACAATTTTATTCCCAACTTAATTCAAGGGCAAATTAAATTAGGATTTTTCTTGATGCTATTTTTAACATTTCTTGTTGCCATTTTCAACACTTCCTCTCAACAAGAAAGGAATTCAACTTTATCCTGCTCCGGTACCTTTGGAATGTTCAACGTGCAACTCTTGTCACTGTTGTTGTTGATACTGCAACATCTGCAACCAAAAATAATCCAAACAAAATGAATTGAATCAACTGTGTCTGCAACTATCTACTAAGAAAAATGTGTTGCTGGTAATTCTGCTACTGAGCCTTTCTGCTCTATTGTCAACACTGCTCTGCACTCCTCCGTATCTATCTGACATTGATCCTCCTACTACTGAATATTGTGGGTCCTCGTAGAAAGGTAAATTATGATCCATAGACAAAAACACTTCAATGGACCCTGCCAAAATTCTTGCAACTCTTGGGACTATTGCTTCACATCGCCCCACCTCACACCAAGAGGTATAACATCATGCAAAGCAAACTTTGATCTACTCATACTAGTGTTGCTACTACCTTGTTGTTGCTTCTGTAGTGTTGTTGAAACTACTACAATAATGAGTTTGATCTCCCCATATCCTGAAGTACTAGCTTCCATAGGGTTGCTCCCTTTGAAACTAGACTCCTTCTTAGTTTCGATCTCCATATGGGAAATCTCATTTCTCCTCATTCTACCAATGTTAATGATCACAACTCCTTTTTGTGTCACTAAACATTGGCTCATTGATTTGCCCACTAGCAACCTTCTTGCTCCATTAAGAAGTTTGCACATAGGGTCTTCTGAATCTGCCCTAAACTAGAGCTCCATCAATCTGCATGGACAACTTCAAATTCTTGTCTTCTATTGTTCAGCTTCGATACCATGAAGAAATTTCTACAAATCTAGCTCTGATGCCATGTAAAAATTCCTTGTAGATTCAAACTGCAGATTATAACATGCTAAAAAAATTAACTTGAATCTACTCTACTCATCAGAGGAAACAATAAATGATCGATGAAATCGCAAAGCATATAAGAGAAAGAATTTAATCAACACATTACATAATAATTTTATGGGGAAAGCCACAACTAAAAATCCCCACTATGTGTATATTGCATTAATAAGAAAATATGAGAAGATTACAATGCTTTGCTCAAGCTTGAGCAACCTCTGTACTATCTCTATCTATCTCACTGCTTCCTAGGCAAACCTTGGATGAATACAATATGCTTTGCTCAACCTGCACAAGTATTTTCTATCCTATGTCTGACTCACTGCCTTTGGCCAATACTTAGACAAATTCCTAGCCTTCCTTGCACTGTTCCTCAATGAATTAGCCCATGTTTAATGGGGAAATTCCTCAATTATGAATTGCACAATCCTCATAGGCATTCCTCTAACTGCATGCACCATCATTTTAATTTAACTAATTTTACAACTTATAGTATAATGTCCATGAACTCCAATCTCAACTGGGTCTTTCTCTGATTTGACATGCATGAGTTAATTACGAGTGAATCTTTAGTTTACTGATTAATGACAACAGGCAACACCACACTGCACTTCAGGCAGCACCCCATTGTTCGACAGGCAGCACCCCACTACTACAGGCTACACCCAACTACTGCAGGTTGCACCCACTACTACATGTTGTACTCCACTACTGCAGGTTACACCCCACTACTCTAGGTTACACACCACTATGGAAGGATGCACCCTACTATTGGACCTCCCATTAATTCCTCTATCAGTTGGAACTAATTTAACTGACTTTAACTCATTTATATTGAATTAAATAATTACAACTCAAAATAAACTCAACTAGAGCTCCTAATTATAGGAGACACTCTATATGACTCTAGTTAGACCCTCAACTCAAACTAATTGAGCTAAGTCAAATTAAATTAGTTAACTATTACAAGTTGTCATGAGATGAGGAGTTACAATTTTATTCTCAATTTAATTCAAGGACAAATTAAATTAGGATTTTTCTTGATGTTATTTTTAACATTTCTTGTTGTTATTTTCATCACAAACAGGGCTTCTCAACCAAACCCACCTAGGCTTAACAATTGAAGAGGGCACTACCACTGTAGGCCGAGTATAGCTAGAAAGTTGTAGCTTCCCCAGAGAACCCACCTCAAACACCGAATAAGCACTACAAATTAAAAACACTTGGCACCCAACAATGACCATGTCCACCTGGCTGAAAAAAGAAAGAATTGAAGTGGGTGTTCCTAACCCCGACGTTCCAGTAAATCCAACAGCTAGACTCCTAAGAGAACAATTTTCTCCAAACTCTCGTTCCTAGCCAGAGAAAGCATAAAAGTGCCAAGCACAAATCCAACCCATGCCTCTCATACAAAAGAAGGACATCACTACGCTCCTAGAATAACACAACAGAAGGGAAAATTACCCCTCAAAACCTTTTACACCATGTATATAATACCAATTCAAGTAGCCTTAGGAGAAAATGGGTCGCACAACAAGAGAAGACCAAATAATCCAACCAGGATAGAAAAAGGGAGATGAGTTACCTGAGAGAATCCTTTGAAGTCCAAATCGACCTCCCTAGCATTGCACAGTCTATCAACCTAGTAGAAGCCTTGCAAGGGGTTGACGCCACCATAAGATGGATTTCCATCCGCACAAAGACCCCGCAAGCCACTCGAACCCTGTCCTTACAATCTAGGCGTCAATAGGCACTTGCACTTCTCCATTCTCAGACCTTTGGATAACTATGAATAACACATACCTACCAATGAATTGGATCGTGGCTCTGAGAATTCTACTTGCATAATTAAGGCTAACACTTCCACCTTCTGTAACAAATTTCATTGCCCAACTGCTACAAATGATTGTTCAGACCAAGGCCATCGCAGATATACCTTTGGCAATGTTAAGAATGTTCATCGAGCAACGTCCCAACACTCTCTCATCAAGAAATTTAAACGTTAAGGCTGTCGTGTGGGGATGTTCATTCCCACTGCCACAATATGCTCCTTGTTCACCACCCCAAGGGTTCTTTACTTAACATTCAGTCTATGCATGATGTGGATAATGAGAATAAGGGTTCTTTACCTAACCTTGAGTCTATCCATGAAGTGGATAATGAGAATAAGGGTTCTTTACCTAACATTGAGTCTATCCATGAAGTGGATAATGAGAAGAGTGGAGAACCTCATTTTCCTTTATCCCAAGTTTAAAGTTGGTCTTCGAGATATTAAATCTAATACTAATGAGAAGCATTATTTAGGAGATGAAAATGTTGGGTAGATTAAAGAAAGTTTGTTTTGATGCTTTGAAATTGAGGATTTTTTTTCCACGCATCAAAAGACCTAATTATAATTGATTAGCGAGAGAATTGATTTCCTAATTATAATTAAAGTTAAAATTAATTTTTTATTAGGATGAGAAAGAATTGATATTTTAATTAAATTTGTGAAAATAAAATATCTTATAGTAACCGATAACAATAGTATATTTGAGATTAATGAAATTTTAATGTGATTATGGATATTTTCAATTACTTTTATCAAAAACAAAATTAAATGGATTATTATTAAAATCAACATTCAAATAGAATAATTATCAGTCTAGATTCATCTTAACTAAAGGGATCAAATTTCTTGATATGCAAATCTCTTTTAGAGTGAAAAGAGATTTGATCCCTCCTGGCCCTTGGTAGATCCAGATTTAAGATGGATCTAGTCTGATTTAATCTCCCCCTTTAAATTGGCTACATTGCACACAAATACCATGGGTTCTCAATACCATGTACTATTTTCATTTTTATTTTTATAGGTTATTCTTTTTCATTATTTTTTTTCAATGAGTTTACACTAAATTAATTTTTTTTATTTTATTCTATTTTTTATTTTTATGCAATTTGATTTATTCAAAATGTTAAACATTACATTACAACATCTTTGTCATATTGAGCTAGAGAGCACCTCTCGGCTCAATTATTTCATCACAATATTCAACATTTATGAGAATGTTTTTTTAGAGAAATTGTCATAATTCTCAAATCAATTAAAATTGTCATAATTCTCAAATAAATTGAGCATATATTAAAGAGAATGAAATGTTTGAAAGAAATTTCCATATCTAAATTAGACATGAGAATCAAAATTTGTGAATTGAGTTAGAGTCTTTTTCTTTTTTTTGCTAAGAAATGTATGAGATAAAAAGTATTATGATGTAATTTGAAATTTTAATTTAAAAAATAAATAACACAATGATATAAATTATATGGCTAGTAAATATCAATAAGTATCAAAATATTATCTCATAGTACATCTCACATTGATAAAATTTTATAAATCTTAATTAAATTATAACTTTATTTTAAATTTTATGTTATTATTAATTATAAAAAAAATTAAATATACAAGTTAACACATAGACAATTTAAAAACATGTGGAGAAGATGTGTAATCCATTGGAGATTCACTCTCACTTTACTTGAAGATTCTTACCTACCAGCTTTAGACCATTTTAAGTAATATGAATTAATTTGAAATTTTATTTAAAAAATAAATAACACAATGAATATAATTATATGGCTAGTAAATATCAATAAGTATCAAAAATATTATCTCATTATACATCTCACATTGAATAAAATTTTTTATAAATCTAATTAAATTTATAACTTTAATTTTAAATTATTATTGTTATTATTAATATAAAAAGAATTAATATACAAGTTAAACACATAGACATTTAAAAACATGTGAGAAGATGTGTAACCATGGAGATTCACTCTCACTTTACTATGAAGATTCTTACCTACCAGCTTAGATCCATTTTTAAACTCCACATTACCAAGAGGCTGAGATCAAATTTTTTTTTACTCTAAGAAAGTGCATTTCCAAGATATTGATCATTATAATGAATCTAGGATGGTTTAATTATTAATTATAATTTAATATAATATAATTATTAATTTGGTGTTTTTATTTTTATTTTTATTTTTATGTAATTCGGTAAATAGAACGCCTCTTCCAAAAAAACTAAGTTTGTACAATACCATGGCTGATTATCATATGTACTACTATCCATATGCCCAAAAAACCAATAAGTCATTTCATATGACATTTTTTTAGTTTAAATTAGTTTAATAAAATCCATAAAAAAAAGCATAATTACTTTTGAGATCAATCCTTAATCTTTAATTTGTAACTACTATTGAAAAATATTTTTAAATATTCTTTAGAAATTAAAATCTCTATCGTCCCCTAATAATTATTTAATAATATTAAAAATTTGAAAACTCTAAATTTTAAATTAAACTATCTTTAACATAATACAAATGAATAAATAATACTTTAAATGCATGGTAATGTTCAATTAAATTTAAATTTCAAACTAATGGGGAAACATAATATAAACTCATCGATGGATGTGTGATTTTATTACACTCTCTTTCGTGATTTCTTGTGATTTATAATTAATTTTGCTCACACTTCATAAGTAAAAAAAGGAGAATGAAAATAATATAAACTTTATTAAGATTAAATAAAAAATATATCAAAATTATTTAAAATAACCAATAAATAATGAACAAAACTCAGAGGAGGATATGCGATCCAAAAAAATAAGCCGTCCACATCCAGAATAGAAAGAGGTTAGATATTCCGCCAATAAGTCCGCGTTGAGATTAATACTGCAACAGTAAATCCGTGTTGACATCATCTTGTGGTCATATGATAACTTGTGGATGTGATTAAAGTCGGTTAGTAAAGCGTACGTTCTACGTTTCATGAAAAACGGTCAACCATTAAAAATAAATAAAAATAAAAATAAAAAATTTATTTTTAGTGTTATTTTTTGGAATTTTTTTTATGAGGGAATGTGATGTAAAAATTTGAGGTGAAATATTGACTTGTATTATTTAAATTAATTTTTTTGTGTAAAAATGGATTGAGCACTCTCAAATAAAATTTCGGCGCTTGGTTTACCCATCGAGCTTGTGATTTCAAATTAAACTAGAAAACACACTGAAAAGACTTCCAAAAAACTGACTAAAAACAACATTTCACATTGATGAGATCAAATCACAAATATCCAAAATTTTAAAAAATATATATATAAAGATAAAAAATAATATTATAATGTAAAGTTAAGTTTTGTTTTTTCTTTCTTTCTAAATTTAAAGTAAAATTAAGAAAACTCTTACATAATCTATCTAAAATTCAGAAGTTATGGGTATTATTTGATAGGAAAGAGTAATTAATTTTTTTATATAGATGCGTAAAGTCACTAATAATTATGTGGATTTTTTTTTTATAATAGGTTGTGATATTTATTTTCAAATGTGAATTGTTTAATTCTTATATAGGATTCCAATCTATGTGGAGGATGATAGGCTATGATACTTAGTTTGAAACGTTGACCGTTTAACTCTTATGCGGGATTCTAACCTTCACCAATTATGTATAAAGTTATGTAATATTCTAAGGAATTAACCTAGTTAAATCCATACTCAAGGATTCCAAAAACATCATAACACACTTTGCAACTATGCTCCTCTCCATTGAATCCAAATCTCTAGGTGATACACTAAAGAATTAGTACAAGGTTGGATTCTCTTGCATATGTTCACTCATTTCATGTCTTAAGATCCAATAATTTACTTGCAGATTCTCTAGCCTCTTAAGCTATGGGGAGGACCATCATTATCGTGAGGTTAATTCATAACCGTATTTCCAACTGATCTCATAGCAGCTCATGGTGACAAATTACTTGGCATTTGTGTGTCACCTAGCAGCTCTAGATGTCACATTGTTGCCCTGTCTACCAAAAGCTATCAAAAGGTTCATTATTAATGTAATCAAGTAAGAGAGTGGTTCATGTCATGTGCCTAATGTAGTGGTTATGGGATGTGTACACCAATGTTATTGCCTCAATTTATTCGATAGTTGTTAATTAATTCAATCATGAACAATGTTGGATTATCCAATCTTTTAGGTGCGAAGGATATGCCTATGTATGTCATTGTTAATGCAGAGTCATGGGGATCATATATGGTTGTGCTTCCCAAGGATTTTTTTTGCATAGATCCTCCCCGTCTTATGTCTTTTGGATGACTCCATCTCTATATGTTGTTCATGTAGTTGACTATGGTGTTGTTCATGTAGTTGGTTATGTAGTTGGCTATGGTGTTGTTCATGTAGTTGGCTATATAGTTGGCTATGGTGGTTAGTATTTCATAGGGCATTTTGAAATGGCTTATCACAAGTGGAAGGAGTACCTGTGACTTTGTCATGGATTTCCAAGAGGATTTATGTGACTTTCCAATTTACTTTGAGTACTTGTGATTTTGAGTAACTGTGACTTTGTCATGGATTTCCAAAAGTATTTATGTCACTTTCAAATTCACTTTGAGTAGTTGTCGGTGTAATTGGTATCTATTATAAAAAAATTGATAGTGTTAAATCTCTAAATTTTAAAGAGCAAAGGATGAAATAGGCCCTCAAAACCCAATTGGACGATTTTTGAAGTGTTCATTTTGGGCAATGTTTGTCTCCCTTGCCCTTAATTAATTTTGTCAAAGCTACCATGTCTCTCCTTCCATATTTGAATATGGATGTTCATCCTTTCGGAGCCCAAAGTTGCTTCTAGTAAGTTTAAGGACCTCTCTTCAAGTTAAAATTCTATGCATGTCAAATTTTATTTAATTTTGGGGTTTTTTTATAGGTTTTTTACAATTTGAGTGGGCTAATGGTTAAAAACGTGTGTTTCATCCTAAGATGTCACTAGTTCAAATCAATGGGGGGTAGAGTTTGTACACCTCTAGATTTAGTAGTCAAGTCATTGCACAAAGGTAAGTTCTTATCCTACAAACAAAAGGATCTCTTACACCAATTCAATGTTTGGTTTGGTTGTGACCTTAAAATTAGATAATTATTATTTTACCATTAGATTTTCTCATATAATTATATCTCTGGATAGTTATAGTTTGAAAACTTGACTGTAGTCCGACTCATAACTGTGTTGAAATTTACTTTCATTATAGAATTGTTGATTTCTTTGTAACTATGTTATGTATTTAGACACATATTTTAATCAATAAAATTCCCAAAAATACATAATAAATACAAAAATTTAATTAATATAAAAATATTATAAATATCAATATAACATCGAAGGTAAATAAAAAACCAAAGACTTAACCTTTTTTTAAGTTTTATTATGCATGCCCCGTAGGTATAATGCAATGCATTCAGTTTTGTCTTTGATAGGATATTAGTTTATCTTTGACCAAAAATTTATGACGCTTATACATAGTTTAACATTAGCAATTGAATTTTTATTATTTTTTATTTTATTGAAATTTATTTATTTGGAAAGTGATTGGTTGAGGTCTTATTATGGGTTGTTTAGTAACTTCCATTTCTATTAGTTACTAATTTATATTTTAGTTTTATTTCTTTTTATTTAATTTTTCGATTTTTCTTTTTCCTTTTCTATTATTTCTATTTTCATGAATTATAATTTTTCACAATATTTTCAGTTTAAAGTGACTTATTATTATATTAAAAACATATATTATATATATATATAATATATATATATATATATATAATATATATATTATATATATAAACACTATTAGTTAATCATATTTATTAATTTTTGGTGTGACATTTAACAATACAAAATTTTATTAGTTGTTGTATTTTTGTGATTAAATCTTTGTTTTTGTTATTATTTTGTTTAATTATGTTATATGTAAACTAAGTGACAAGTATTCTCTACTATGTAGCCTTTGTTAGTGACTTGATATTTCTTCATTTATCATTAAAAACGAGGATATTAAGTTCAAACTATAACAAACTTTGACTACTTTAATACGCATGGGTTTAATATGCATGGGTTTATATTTAAATAAATGATAAAGTAAAATAATTGTTTAAAAGTATTGAAATTGTCTGGATACTTTTGACGTATAATCTTTGTTGAGAAGGCATGGTATAACACATTCAATTTTGTCTTTGACTCTGTATTAGTTTGTCTTTGACCAAAAATTTATGAGGCTTATCCATAGTTTAGCATTAGGAATTTAATTTTTGTTATCTATTATTATTATTTAAATTTATTTTTTTGTAAGGTGATTGGTTGAAGTCTTATTATGGGTTGTTTAGTAACTCCCATATATATTAGTTACTAATTTTTTGTTTTTTTGTTTAATTTCTTTTTTATTTAACTTTTAGATTTTAACTTTTTATTTTTTATATTATTTCTATTTTCATGAATTATAAATTTTTTCACAATATTTTTAATTTAAAATGAGTTATTATTATATTAAAAACATATTTTATTAATTTAATTATAACCTATTATATATAATTAATAAAAATAAAAACACATAGATATATGTATGTTAACATAAACATTATTAGTTTAATCATATTATTATTTTTTGTGATAGCATTTAACAATACAATATTTTATTAATTATTTGATAAAATTTTTGTTTCTATTATTTTTTGTTTAATTATACTATATTTAAATTAAACGACAAATACTAACTACTATATACCTTTATTAGTGACGTGATATTTCTTTATTTATCATTATAAACAAAAAAATATTAAATTCAAACTTTTACCGCCTTTCACTACTCTATTATTTAAATAAATGATGAAGTAAGATAATTGTTTAAAAGTATTGAAATTGTCCGTGGATACTTTTGACGTTTAATATCTTTGTCGAGAAGCGAATAAAATTTCATCCATCAAGGATACACATAGCGATAAGATGTCCACGCAAATAAATATAATGAACCTACAAGTCCGTGCTCCTTGACCTCATCACGTGGTCATAAAATAACTTCGTGTGGAATGAAGTGACTATTATTGTAAATTGTATCAAGACAATAAATTAAATAGATTAAATTCAACATGATAGGAATTTTATATAATTGCATAAAAAGATTTTTTATTATGTAAAAGGAAAAAAAAATTATGAGTAAATTGTATCAAGACAAAAATGATCTACCAACTACTATTATTATAAATTGTATCAAGACCATAAATTAAATAAATCCTAAATTCAACATGGCAGGAATTTTATATAATTGTATAAAATGGTTTTTATTATTAAAATTTTTTATTGGTTTTTATAGTAAATTGTATGAACACAATAAATTAAATAGATTATAAGTTCGACACCACAGAAATTTTATATAATCGCATAATTTTATATAGGGCGTTCACTGAACAACTAACCAAAGTGTTGAACGAGCGACCCGGGTCGGGCGCGCTGAGCACAGAGGTGAGTCGGTTGACACGTTGAGGGTGTGCGGATGGGCGACTGGTTGAGGGCGCGCCATGCACGACGAAATGGTGGAAACGAAGGTTGGAACTGGAGGTCGTGAACAAGGAGTCAAGCAGGCGGTACTACGTGTTGGTTCATACGATTTGAGCGTTTGTCAAGGGTTGGCAAGTGGGACTGCATGTGGGCAGGTATACACGGTTTGGGCGTTTACTGACCAAATGAAGAGCGAGCCGGGTAAAGACGTGCGACGAGGTGAACGAAGGGTTGGTGAGTAGTGCGGTGACCGTGCGGAGGTGCCGACACGCTGGGCAACCGAGTTTTCCAAAGTTGGAAACTTGGCTAAGTATAAATTTGGGGTTTCTTAAGGACTTAGCCTATACTTTGTAAAAGTGGAAAATTTGTATAATATATTGATTCGAGCAGACTCATATTGCAGGGAGTTGCCCCTCCCTTTATACTGTTGTGCATTTCTCTTGTATAATGTTGTTTATGTGAATGTTATGGGCTTTCACTTGTATAAAGGATAAAAGAAATAATACTTGGTAACGAAAATAAAATTAAGTATGGAATGTTAGGCGTAGTCTACAATCGTAAGTATTGGTGAAAAGAAAATGATTGGTAGTGTCGCACCTCGCTATAAGTGGTTGAAAGACTACCGCAAGTGTAGGGGCGTGACAGGTGGTATCAGAGCTGGTCCAAGTTTTGCAAGAAACTTGGTGAACTGAATCAAGGAGCTGATTCTACGAAGACCGAAGACTTGAAAGGGAGTTCAAGTTTTGCAGGTAACAGGTGGAATATTAGGGTGATTCAGGTGAACGATGAAACAGGTTTAGCAAAGGTGAAGCTCAGTGCTTGGACCAAGTTGAACGACAAGGCATGGCAGGTCGGGAAGAATGCGAAGGGAAGCTCTTGCTTACCTTATACAGGTTGAAGCGGATGAAAGAAGAGAATCCCTAGATTCGAAACGAACTTGAAGTCTTGGAAAAGAATATTGAAGACGAACTTCTTCAACTTGGTTGGACAATGGAGCAAGATGAAGTTGCATATTGTGCCAACAAGGGAGAGGAAGTCTTGATGATCAAGGATGTTGCAGATGTGACAATGATGGAGGATGAACTTGAGATTGATCAAGTTGGACCAGGATCGTGCAGTTTGCAGACACGGATGGATGAGGATACTCATATGGAGGAGCCTCATGATGAAATAAGTATTGATACTTGTGTTTCACTTGAGCATTTGGTAGATGGACCGTATGCAGGGAAGGGCAAAGCCAGTTTGCCGATGCTAGGGAGGATCTTACCATGGATGACTATGATGAGACATTGTATAGAGAAGGGTGCGAGTGAAAGGCGCCTGCCGTTTGGGCGAAGGCGTCGGGTAGGGCCGCACAACGGGTGCGCCCGCTGACGAGCTGGGTGTGCAGGTGACTGGTGAGGGCATCCGGGTAGGCGTGCACGACGGGCGACCGGGTGAGGGCGTCCGTGCAGGCGTGCACGACGGGCGACCGGGTGAGGGCGTTCGTGCAGGCGTGCACGACGGGTGGCCCAAGTAGGGCATCCATTGAAAAACTAACCAAAGTGTTGAACGAGCGACCCGGGTAGGGTGCGCCGTGCACGGAGGTGAGTCGATTGACATGTTGAGGGCGTGCAGACGGGCGGCTGGGTGAGGGTGCATCGTGCACGATGAAACGGTGGAAACGAAGGTTGGAACAAGGAGTCAAGCAGGCAGTACTACGTGCTGGTTCATACAATTTGGGTGTTTGTCAAGGGTTGGCAAGCGGGACTGCGTGTGGGCAGGTATACACGGTTTCGGCATTTGCTGACCAAACGGAGAGCGAGCTGGGTAAAGACGTGCGATGAGGTGAACGAAGGGTTGGTGAGTCATGCGGCGACCATGCGTAGGTGCCGACGAGCTGGGCAACCGAGTTTGCCGAAGTTGGAAACTTGGCTAAGTATGAATTTGGGGTTTCCCAAGGACTTAGCCTATACTTTGTAAAAGTGGAAAAATTGTATAATATATTGATTCGGGCAGACTCATATTGCAGGGAGTTGCCCCTCCCTTTATACTGTTGTGCATTTCTTTTGTATAATGTTGTTTATGTGAATTTTATGGGCTTTCACTTGTATAAAGGATAAAAGAAATAATACTTGGTAACGAAAATAAAACTAAGCATGGAATGTTAGGCGTAGTCTACAATTGTAAGTATTGGTGAAAAGAAAACGATTGGTAGTGCCGCACCTCGCTATAAGTGGTTGAAAGACTACTGCAGATGTAGGGGCACGACACCAAGGGTCGGAGGGACCGCTTCACATCGTAGGATCGCAAATCGGCAGGTCACATGGTTATGTTATATAAAGGACCTGAGCATTGGCCAGCAACGATTGCAATTTATCGCATCGCTGGTATCGCATCGGTGGGTCGCATCGGCGCTTTACCAAGGGTCAGGGCCTTTCGCACATACGTATTTGCGATGCGATGATCGGATCTGACAATTATATAACACACTATTGCATATTATTTCAGGTCTGCGCTAAGGCTGTTTTCAGTGGTTTTTGGGTGTATTTTTGTTGCATAAATGAAATACAAAGGGAAGCCGAGTTTGCGATATGTGATAAGACACAGACTGGAAAGGGTCCGGGAAGCAATATTTTATAAAGTTTAAGGTTTGAAAGGGGCAATGATGGGCAGGATTTAGCAATATTGCAGCGTTTTCACTGTTTATGACCCAAACAACCACAACAATAGAAAACATTCATGGTTATCATCTGAAAGGGACTGTTGCAGGGATTTCATAGGCACGATAGCCACTCCATTGCAGGTTTAGGCGGCCAACCATCCTTAGAAGCGTTGTGCAGAAATGTTTACATGCCAAAAGAGGGATTTGGCCAGGATACAGTGGCCGGCAGACAGAGCCCAGAAAGGGAAAGAGAGGGGCCACAACGTGCTGCAACCCAAATCAAACGAGATCATGGAGCATCAACGGTCCGGCCAGCGCAACATCCATCCTAACAAACATTATGGGGCATCTCTGGCATAAGAGAGCTCCCAAGCATCACAACAAGCCATCCAAAATATCTAAATATGGTTAGTATTCTGTCAAAAGAAGAAACCTATGAACCATGCTACCTATTGAGGGAATCAAATGGTTAAACAAGACAAAGGGATAGATTAAGACACTTGAAGCCTCAAAAGGCTCAGGATCATTGTAAACAAGCTATAAATAGCTGAAAACAAGATGTAATAAGGGTTCAACTTTTGGAGATTGTGAGCTCTTTTCCTTCCAAGCGTCTCATCTTCATTCTAGCAATAGAATCTTCTTTTGATGTTATATGTTCAATTGTCATCTTTCCCTTTGTTCTAATCTTGCACTTGAATTGGTTATTCATGTTTTCTTCTGTGTCTAATGCCAGATAACTGTCATCTTATCTCTGCGTTGATAAATTAGATTTGCAAGTTTCATTTACTTTTTGTTGCTGGCCATTCATATGTGTTAATGTATGCATCTGTTGGTACAGTCAGGGTTCTCCATCCATTCATTGAATATATAATCTTTAAGCATTAGTGGTATAAAGCCTTGTATTGTTGAGGGTGTTCATGCATGTCTTGAGTGAGAATAAAGCTGAAATGGTTATCTGACTTGATCCAAACCATCATCCATTCCAATAGTTCTGAGAACAATATTGAAGATTATATGTTACCAGGCATCTCTGAGCTATAACCTAGGAGAGTTTCCTGGAGTGATAACATTTTTGTTATTTAATAAATTAATTGATTTTATGTGGATCGAGTGATTGTTAAGGTAAATGAATAATTGGAGAATGACATGGGATCCAGTTTTGTTGTGGCTATGTGTTGCTCCCACTCCAATTATGTGCATGTAACAAACATAAATGACAATAATTGTAATTCATGTGTGCATAAAAGTTTTTTCACAATGACGACATCCCATGCTAGCCATGATTGAACTTATACCTTTAACATTGATGCAAAGAACAAGTATATATACTCCATGTAACATGTGAGTTTTTTTAGGTGTGAAGGATATGCCTATGTATGTCATTGTTAATGCAGAGTCATGAGATCATATATGGTTGTGCTTCCCAAGGATTTTTTTGCATAGATCCTCCCCGTCTTATGTCTTTTGGATGACTCCATCTCTATATGTTGTTCATGTAGTTGGCTATGGTGGTTAGTATTTCATAAGGCAATTTGAAATGGCTTATCACAAGTGGAAGGAGTACCTTTGACTTTGTCATGGATTTCCAAGAGGATTTATTTCACCTTCAAATTCACATTGAGTACCTGTGCCTTTGTCATGGATTTCCAAGAGGATTTATGTCACCTTCAAATTCACTTTGAGTAGATGTCGGTGCAATTGGTATCCATTATAAAAAATTTGATAGTGTTACATCTCTAAATTTAAAGAGCAAAGGATGAAATAGGCCCTCAAAACCCAATTGGACGATTTTTGAAGTGTTCATTTTGGGCAATGTTTGTCTCCCTTGCCCTTAATTAATTTTGTCAAAGCTACCATGTCTCTCCTTCCATACTTGAATATGGATGTTCATCCTTTTGGAGCCCAAAGTTGCTTTTAGTAAGTTTAAGGACCTCTCTTCAAGTTAAAATTCTATGCAAGTCAAATTTTGTTTAATTTTGGGGTTTTTTATAGGTTTTTTACAATTTGAGTGGGCTAATGGTTAAAAACGTGTGTTTCATCCTAAGATGTTACTAGTTCAAATCAATGGGGGGTAGAGTTTGTACACCTCTCTAGATTTAGTTGTCAAATCATTGCATAAAGGTAAGTTCTTATCCTACAAACAAAGGGATCTGTTACACCAATTCAATGTTTGGTTTGGTTGTGACCTTAAAATTAGATAATTATTTTTTTACCATTAGAGTTTCTCATATAATTATATCTCTGAATAGTTATAATTTTGAAAACTTGACTCTAGTCCAACTCATAATTGTGTTAAAATTTACTTTCATTATAAAATTGTTGATTTCTTTGTAACTATGATATGTATTTAGACACATATTTTACTCGATAAAATTCCCCAAAAATAAATAATAAATACAAAAATTTGATGAATATAAAAATATTATAAATATCAATATAACATCGAAGGTAAATAAAAAACCAAAGACTTAACTTTTTTTTTTTATGTTTCATTATACATGCACCCGCAGGTATAATAGAATGCATTCAATTTGCCTTTGACTAGGTATTAGTTTATCTTTGACCAAAAATTTATGTTTAACATTAGGAATTGAATTTATTATTTTTATTTTATTGAAATTTATTTATTCGTAAGGTGATTGGTTGGGGTCTTATTATGGGTTGTTTAGTAACTTCCATTTCTATTAGTTACTAATTTTTTGTTTTTAGTTTTATTTCTTTTTTATTTAACTTTTAGATTTTTTCTTTTTCTTTTTCTATTATTTCTATTATTTCTATTTTCATGAATTATAATTTTTTCACAATATTTTCAATTTAAGGTGACTTATTATTATATTAAAAACACATACACACACACACATATATATAACACACATAAATATATGTATTTTAATATAAACGATATTAGTTAATCATATTTATTAATTTTTGGGGATGAGATTTATCAATACAATATTTTATTAATTGTTTTATTTTTGTGATTAAATCTTTGTTTTTGTTATTATTTTTGTTTAATTATGTTATATTTAAACTAAGCGACAGGTATTAGCTACTATGTAGCCTTTGTTAGTGATGTGATATTTCTTCATTTATCATTAAAAACGAGGATATTAAGTTCAAACTTTTACAACCTTTGACTATAATACGCATGGGTTTAGTATGCGTGGGTTTATATTTAAATAAATGATAAAGTAAAATAATTGTTTAAAAGTATTGAAATTGTTCGTGGATACTTTTGACGTTTAATATCTTTGTCAAGAAGGCATGGTTTAACACATTCTATTTTGTCTTTGACTAGGTATTAGTTTGTCTTTCACCAAAAATTTATGAGGCTTATCCATAGTTTAGCATTAGAAATTTAATTTTTGTTATTTATTATTATTATTTAATTTTTTTGTAAGGTGATTGGTTGAAGTCTTATTATGGGTTGTTTAGTAACTCCCATATATATTAGTTACTAATTTTTTGTTTTTTTGTTTAATTTCTTTTTTATTTAACTTTTAGATTTTAACTTTTTATTTTTTATATTATTTCTATTTTCATGAATTATAATTTTTTCACAATATTTTTTAATTTAAATGAGTTTTTTTTTTTTTTTTTTGTAAGCTGAGTGGTGCCATATTCTATTATCAAAAAGGAAACATTACATAGTTAGGTTGGTCTCACCCCGCCCCGGAGGGAAACCGGGTTTATTGACCACCAATAGTTTTTCACAGCTGCCCAAAAATAGAATGTTTTAAGCTTGTCTTTCCATGCCTTATACACTTTATCTATATCCCTATTACTACCTACATACAACTACATATATATATATATATATATATATTATATATATATATATATATATATTATATATATATATATATTATATATCTATATATATAAACAGAAGAGTTATGCATGGCTAAAACAGAAACAAAAAATAACAGTTCCTAAATTCATCATGGACATGCCTTGAATTACTGGTCCTCTGGATTCTCTTGCTGATTTTTCTCTTTCTTGACCAGCACCCCGCTTGCCTCAAGTTGTTGCTGCAGGTCCTCCAACCGTTTATCTTGCATAAGCAAATTGATTACTATGTTCTTCAATTCCTTCTTCAAATTCAGGATACCCTGAGACAGTTCAGCCATCTCCATCGCTATCTGTTCCATGGCTTTAGCCATGAGCCTTTTCATAATCCAGTACAAATGTAGAGACTGTTTGTAAAGCATCATTCTTCCTCTGGTGTGCCCTGGGTCAGGCAGAAGGTCAATCCAATCTTCCATCTCATCCTCTGACTGAGCCTGGATGGCTTCTTCCTCCCAATGCTCAATAATTCTTTTGATTTTTGGATTAGATTTCTCCCTATACTCCTTCTCAGCAATTTTAACTTTGTTTCCTATGGTCTGCCTGGTCGGTCGGTTCCCATCTCCCGTCACTGTCTCAGTTTCCTCATCCTGGCTGGGGCTACATTGTCGTCCCCGTCGGCTGCGACCTGCCGCCATGTCTCGCCCTCTCTGGCCTCCTCTACCCCTGCGGCCTCTCCCTCTCCTGTATCTTCCCTTGCCCCTTCCTTCGCCGTTCGACGGGCTCCTTCCTTCATCTTCGCCATTCCCGGTCGCTGGTTTGTTCCGGCCATTTCCCCTTACCTCCTGCACATATTCCTCCCGACCCTCCACCATATCCTCACTCTCCCCTTTCGAGACTTCATGCACAGGGATGCCCTGTGGTTTGCAGTCCTCCATCTTCTGCTTACCCTTTCTGTCTACGTCTCTCCTGCTCTGATCATCCTCCATTCCGCTGCTTCGCATCCAGCGCTGAGTTTTCCGGCTTCCCTCGGCTTCCATATTTCCCCTTCTTCCCTGGTTCCGCTCACCTCCCACTCGGTTTACAAGACTGCCCGTTTCCTTGGCGCTGTGGCTCTGCTCTGTGCAACCAAGACAATTTCCTCTGGGGACCTTCCCTCTCGGTCTAGCCCGCCACCCTTCCTTTATTAACCTTCTCCTCTGCATGCCTTTCCTCTTTATGTTTTGGCGCTGTGTTCTGATCTCGATCCCTGCACCATCATTTCTCCACCTTGTCTTTGACCTCCT
The DNA here is from genome assembly GCA_000404065.3 of Pinus taeda. Lineage (NCBI taxonomy): Eukaryota > Viridiplantae > Streptophyta > Pinopsida > Pinales > Pinaceae > Pinus > Pinus taeda. The sequence goes on from APFE030469244.1 coordinate 59,838, forward strand.
GTCTCGTCCACCGTCCTGCCAAGCTGCTCCACTTACCATCCCGCCGCACCATTCACCTGTGGCAATAATGCCTTGATACCTGCCTGCACTTGCTTGCTTCGCCCGCCGCCGATCCATAATTCCTTCCTTCTCCACGTCACGCAACCCGATCGGGTATTAATTTAAAATGAGTTATTATTATATTAAAACATAATTTATTAATTTAATTATAATCTATTATATATATTAATAAAATAAAACACATAAATATATGTATGTTATATAAATACTATTAATTAATCATATTATTATTTTTTGGTGATAGCATTTAACAATACAATATTTTATTAATTGTTTGATGAAATTTTTGTTTCTATTTTATTAAATTAAAAGACAAATACTAACTACTATATACCTTTATTAGTGACGTGATATTTCTTTATATATCATTATAAACAAAAATATTAAATTCAAACTTTTACCGCCTTTCACTACTCTATTATTTAAATAAATGATAAAGTAAAATAATTGTTTAAAAGTATTGAAATTGTCCGTGGATACTTTTGACGTTTAATATCTTTGTCGAAAAGCGAATAAATTTTCATCCATTCAAGGATACACATAGCGAGAAGATGTCCACGCAAATAAATATAATGAACCTACAAGTCCGTGCTCCTTGACCTCATCACGTGGTCATAAAATAACTTCGTGTGGAATGACGTGACAAAACGAAGTTGCTATGAACTACTATTATTGTAAATTGTATCAAGACAATAAATTAAATAGATCCTAAATTCAACATGACAGGAATTTTGTATAATTGCATAAAATGATTTCTTTTTATTATATAAAAGAAAAAAAATTTATGAGTAAATTGTATCAAGACAATAAATTAAATAAACCCTAAATTCAACCTGGCAGGAATTTTATATAATTGTATAAAATGGTTCTTATTATTAAATTTTTTTATTGGTTTTTGTAGTAAATTGTATAAACACAATAAATTAAATAGATTATAAATTCGACCGCAGAGAAATTTTATATAATCGCATAAAATGGTTTTTTATTAAGATTAAAAAATCAACATTTTTGTTATTTAATAAATTAATTGATTTCATGTGGATCGAGTGATTGTTAAAGTAAATGAATAATTGGAGAATGATATGGGATCTAGTTTTGTTGTGGCTATGTGTTGCTCCCATTTTAGTTATGTGCATGTAACAAACATAAATGACAATAATTGTAATTTTTGTGTGCATAAATGTTTTTTCACAATGACGACATCTCATCCTAGCCATAATTGAACTTGTACCTTTAACATTGATGCAAAGAACGAGTATATATACTCCATGTAATATGTGAGTTTTTTTTGGCCCATTTTGGTCTAGACTTGTAAAAATGAATTTGTTCCTAGCTCTCACATTCATTATATAGTCATGTCCTCTCTCTTATGACACCCGATCTAGCTGAGGAAGACCTCTTGTATGCCACATGTCTGTGAAACCAGCAACCCAGGAAGTCGTACATTCTTACCATTGCATTGTCTCTCTTGTTGAGCATAAGAAGATGAAGACGATGGAAGCAGAGGTCAAATTAGAATTAGATTTCATTCCATATGGGGCACCATAGGCATATATCGATGAATTCATCACCAACACTGGTTTGAGTGACACCCATGACACTGAATTCTTCAAAACCGTGGAGCTCTACAGGCACACCAAAATGTTGGTTTCTCACACTTTTGCAGGGATGGATTTGAAACATTGGGAGCTTTGTGTTTATCTAGAGAAGCTCGAGAAGTAGGAGCAAATGCTCCTCATGCTTTGCAAGTAGCTACCCAAGAAGGACAAAGGAATTATGGCCTCTGAGGTAGTGATTGGCACACACGACCATTCCATCAACATCCCGACAAATGCACCCTCATTCTCACTTCCTCTAATCCTATAAACCCAAGCTTTACAGTGCTTTCCATTATTTCCTTTTGGGTTTTATGAACTTACTAGTTTTGAATTTTGAGCATTTTTGGTTTCCTTTATGGCAAAACTAACCCTTTATAGAAATTTGTATATGTCAGACAAGTTAACTCCACAATCTTTATTTTTCCTAGTTTCCCCATGGACAGATGTTAGAGATATTTTATTTTTGGGTTTGATTTCTATCATACACTCCTTTGTCCAAAAAAGCTTTATATATATATATGGAAACACAATAAACTCTCCATACATTCAATTTCTGTAATATCTAATTTTATAATAATAAAAACCAAAAAATAAATAAAGACCAATTAAAATTCAGAAATACACCATACAAATTTTAGCATAAGAATGGTGAGATATGTTACAAAAATCCCATATCTTAAGTATGCAAATCTTGTAATTCCATAGTTATCCTTTTGAAAACAAAGATCACACTAATAACAAATTAATATACGATGATGGTAAAGGTCGATCTAATCTTGATATCATTTTTTAAAAATTTATGTTTATTATTATATAAACTAAAAGTTTAATTTGAATCGTTATCTTGTATTATATATTTGAATAAATTATAATTATATATTGTCCCATCAAACTGGTTTATTATTATTAATTCATTCATTCTCATAATATAGTAATAGATTTGTGGTACTGTTCACCAATATTTATTGGTCACTTGTACATAATTTCTCATACTATCTATTATTATTAGCTCTCTTCATTTGTGGTACTAAGACAAATTTAAATTTATGGGTTGTCAGCTACTTTCGATCATTTCCTTTCTACATTACTCACAACCCACAAAATCCACCATACTTTGTCATTTTTGTGTATGTGGGGTGTTGACTATCTTTTTCTTCAAGTTATCATGCATCTCGCACTTTGTAATTTGCACCCGCATTCTTGTAGCCTACAAATTGCACCTATTTTCTATACTTAGCATTTTTTTCTTCAATGTGAGTTGTGGGATGCACTTTCTTCACCTTTCCTCCTACATAAATATCTCTTGCGCGCTTATACTATTGCAAATGCAACAAGAAAATCCTGATTTAATTTTGTCCTTGAATTAAATTAGGAATAAAATTGTAATTCGAATCATTAGCATCCCTTTTTGCTTCCTTTTTTGTGTCTAGAGACCATTTTTGGTGCTATTTGTGTCCATTTATCAAATATGGTGCAAAACTTGATGCAAAGTTTTCACCGAGTTTTGAACCAAGTCTTACATCAAGTTTAGCACCAGGTATTGTAATAGGTTTTGCACCAGATTTTACACCAAGTTTTACGCCACGTTTTATGCCAAGTTTTGTGCCATCCTTTGCACCATGTTTTGCATCAAGTTTAGCACCTAATTTTGTTTTACCATCTTTTGCATCCTCTATTGCATCCACTTTTTGTGCCTACACTTGCATCAACTTTTGCATCATCTCTTGCATCCTCTTTTGCATCATTTTTTAAATCATTTTTTGCATCCATTTTTGCATATCTTTTGCATCCCCTTTGTTCCAAGTTTTGCATCGACGTTTGTGTCTAGTTTTTGCATCTAATTTTGCATATACTTTTGTTGCATTGACTTTTACATCTTGTTTTGCATCCATATTTACATCCTCTTTTTCATCTGTTATTGTGTCCACTATTACATCCATTTTTCTTGTGCCATAATTTGCACCTAGTTTGACACCTCCCTTTCCACCCTTTTTTGTTTCTAAATTTGCATCCACGATTGTATCCACATATACATCTAGGTTTTCATCGACTTTTACATCTATTTTTAAACCCTTTTTATATCCACTTTTGTGTCAAGATTTGCATCAAGTTTTGTGTCTTGTATTGCATCTACTTTTGCATAGAATTTTGTTGTATCAACTTTTGCATCATATTTTACATCCATTGTTGCACCCATGTTTACGCCCACTTTTACATCCCTTTTTGCATCCTATTTTTTATCTTCATTTGCTTCTTTTTTTGTATCTATCATTACATCCACTTTTGTTATGACACAGTTTGTGCCATGTTTTGTACTTACTATTGTACCCACGTTTTCTTCCAATTTTGCATCCATCTTCGCATCCTCTTTTGCATAAAACATTGCATCTATTTTTGCATCCACTTTTGTGTTGGGTTTTGCATCTCATTTTGTATCTTCTTTTGCATGTACTTCCATTGCATCCATATTTTGTTTCTCATGTTGCACCCGTGTTTGCATCCACTTTTACATCCCTTATAGCATCTTGTCTTGCATCTAAGTTTGCATCTTTTATTTTGTCTATTATTACATCCACTTTCTCATCCAATTTTTTTGTGCTATGATTTGTGCCATATCTAATGCCTATCGTTGCAACCCACATTTTCTTCCACTATTTCATCCACATTTGTATCATCTTTTGTGCCCAAGTTTGCATCAAATATTGTTTACGTTTTTTGCATCCCGTTTCGAATCTACTTTTACATCCACTTTTGATTTGTCCAATTTTGCAACTAATTTTGTGTTCACTATTGCACCCATGTTTGGCCCATGTTTACATCCCTTTTTTCATCCAAATTTTCCTCCTTTTTGCATTCAAGTTTGTGTCCTTTTTTTTTACATTCATTGTAGTATCCACATTTGTTTCACTACAATTCATGCTAAGTTTTATGCCTACTATTGTGCCCATGTTTTCTTCCACTTTTTCATCCATGTTTGAATCCTATTTTGTGTTCAAGTTTGCATCAACTATTGCATCTAATTTTTCATCCACTTTTGTGTCAATTTTTTTTGTCTTGTTTTGCATCTACTTATATTGTGTCCACTTTTCATCCAAATTTACGTCTATTTTTACCCCCATTTTTTTTGTTCACTTTTGCATCCCTTTTCCAACACACATCATATTTTTTGCATTGATTGTATTTCTTATGACATTGAAAATTATGAACAACTGATGACAATGTCAATAATTATAACGATGATGATAATGAAGATGATGACGATGAAATGAATTGTGATTGTTATGATAATGACAATGATGATAAAGACGATGAGAGTTACAATGACAATGATTTATGATTTTGATGCTAGTGACTTGGCCATTATTTCCCCAATTTTTAAATGTTGTTCATGGCAAATCTTAATATTTACTTGGCGGATCTCCAGTATTCATATCTGATTCATCTTTTTCATTTATTTTTACTTGGTCATCATTCAAACAATAATGGCATGAATGATGATTATGATGTTATGATTGAAGATGACAACAATTATGATAAAAATTATATTAGTTATGATGATGGGGATGATGACAATTATAATGACAATGATAATGATAATGGTAGTAATGATGATGATCATCGGTTATCTCTAAAAAATAAAGTTGTTATTTTTCTTGCATATATCATGTGCCCTGACAACCCTTTTCGAGCACTCGTAACATTTTTTAGGTTGATGATATTTCTTATGATGCCTATAATTATGAACAATTGATGACAATATCCATAATCATGATGATGATGATGATGAAGACATGAATGGTGATTATGACGATAATGAAATGATGACAATAATGATGAAATTGATGGTAGTGATGATGGCGATAATGAAGATGATGACCCTCCCTATAAACTAGGGAGATACTCATAATGAGACAAAAAAGTACTCTCAAGTTGAAATATTCATGTAAGAAGGGATCTAGATTGATAAGCATCAATGATGATTTACGTCATCATATCCAACATTGTCAAAATAATAAGGCCTTGACTAACAAGTTTATCTCTCCATTAGATCGGAGCACAATGTTGGGACGCGTAAATTTGGACACCACTGCCTCTCTAGGCACTTACCCCACCAGGTTGTTCACCAGGTATGTCCTCACATGATCATTTCCTAATCCACTATCACAATATTTGTCACCAGGGAATTCCAATCCTCATGACTATTCTTATCTTGGATTCATGTACTTGACTTATGATGATTAGTCCTAGTCAAAGTCCAAATTCTCAAAGAATATTGGTCCCAGATGTTTATCCAATCCACCATTCTCCCTACTAGGCTTACGATTGTTAGTCCTGGCCATAGTACATGAAACATGGATAATATGGTGTCTACCCTCACTCCCTCTCAACCAGAGAGGAGACATCCACAAGCATAAGATTTTCTCAAGAATACCCATCATTTTCATAGAGAATAACATCATTAATTTTTTTTCATCACATGATGCCTTTATGATTAAGCATTCATAGATTTGTGGCAAAATATTTCCACTTTTGTCATTTGTGATGAAATAAAATAAAAAAGTGAAAGCCAAAATCGTTAAAGATACACTATATTGATTTATCTAAGTCTAAACTCTAAGGTTGAAGTGAAAATTCATGTAGATATTATATTTATGAGTTGTGCCAAACTTATGAAAACCTTATTCCCTAATTCCTATATTTAAGAAAATGAAAAAGAAAGAAGAATAAGGCCAATGAATGGTAACTCATGTATTCACTCCCTCTTTGGAAAATATATGAATATATACACTCCTAGTCACACTTGATCACATATTTGTGATGGTTAAATCATGAATTACTCTTTTCTCCTTGCATTTTCACTTCATCATTTAAGCACCTAATTAAGGATGTAGGGAATGTTTCTTGCCTAAGGCTTTGATGTCTACTATTGGTTTACTTATGTCACACTACTGTTAATTTATGTGACGGAGTGAAATACATAAGTTTGTGGCGTTATTAGAGTGGCGTATTAAGTTAGTCACCACACACACATGTATTACATCTCATTGATCCACATGTGTGGGTTGGAGACTCATTGCTTGACAACTTTAATGGAGACTAATTTATGGCTTTAATGGTGTAGCTTACAAAAGATCTTGTTAAACATTGCGATTCATCCTTTCTTTTCCTCGAGACACTTGATAATATTGAAGTCACTCCCAATAATCCATGGAGATGGGGAGTATAAATTACTTGTGCTAGAAATAGAATTGAGAAGTAGAGGTTTTCCATTTGCGATATTGGAGTCATAGAAATTGGATACATGGTAGTAGTCCTCGATGTCAATTAACTAAAATTGTATTGTCATACTGCAAAAAGAGGTAAACATATTGGTAACCTTGATGTCTTGATCATTTCAAATAATAACCATTCCACCCAAGTATCTCTAAGCATCAATCACAACTACTTGGAAATTCCTCCCCCATTTTCTAATTATATGAGGTAGAACCTCACTTGATATTTTTGCTTCTTATATCAACATTATTGATGGGTGCTTTGCGTACCATTTTTCTTTTAGGAGTCTTTGTTTTCCTTTACTATTGAGGCCCCTCATGTTCCATGAGACTATTTTCTCATCGAGAATTTACATAGAAAGGAAGTAAATGTGACTAAAAAAAACATGTCTCAAGATTAACGTGCTTGGCAATTCCAACTTCCATGATCTCCTATATTTCCTTAACTAGGAACCAAATGTGAACTTGATGGCCTTAAGGGAAATTGACCAATGAAAATCTAAAAAAGAGGCGACTTTTGAATTTATCACATACAATTTAATATACTAAAAAAAATATCCATAACAATTTCATCAATCAATGAATCATTAAAAAAAATATCCAAAACAATTTCATCAAGCAATGAATCATTGAATAATAAAATACAATCTATAAACATTTTGGGAACGTTTTGCTAAAACATGCTCAAAAACCAACATATTTAACAATAATATGGACAATAACACATTTTGATAAATTAAATAACATATTATCAAGGCTAAAAAATGTCACTAACAGAAAACTATAAAGCATGCAACTAATAGAAGTGACCACTCAAGGCCACCATAAGACAATTGATCTATTAAGATCAAGATTAATGGGGACAAATATCTATGTTTTATTATCCTGGTTCAAGATGAACATTTGAAGATATCATGAAGAAAATAATTAGTTTTATTACATTAAGAAAACCCAAGCACATTCTATAACTTAGCAAGGAAGAGATTTATAACACCCATGTCAACGACACAACACATGGCATTGAGTTACTTTTTTATATATAACTTAAACTCCTATCATAAAATCACAAATTTAGCATGAATGGAATGTTTAAATCCATTTTTATAAAAACAAAATATAATTTTTCTTATAGAAAAA
>APFE030469244.1:68096-96410 GCA_000404065.3 Pinus taeda
AGCATACAAAAGCGGGAAAGAGCCATAAAGCATCAGGAAGCTTTTTCCTAAGCACAAAAGCATATAAAAAGTGGAAAAGGCCATTTTTATATGAGGAAACATTATTCACCCAAAAGATTTTTCCCAAATTGAACTAATGAGGAATTTGGAAAATCTTCATAGCCTTCACTTTCCTATATATTGGAGGCTTGGCCATTGAAAAATGATGGGAATTCTTGTATTTTCACGCTGCTGAGATCTATCTTGAGAGGGAGAGTTTTGGAGCTATGAGTTGGGGGAGGTGTTGTTGCAACTACATATGATTGTTGTAACTTTCCTCCAACTCCTTTATTCATATAGATTAGTTGTTATTCCTTCCATATGTTTCTATTCATTCTTTACTTCTTCTATTTAACTAATGGATGTATGGAATTTTGGTTTGTATTTATTTATTCAATAATACTTATATGTTTCTGATAGTTTCGATTATCAATATATTATGCTGTGAAGGTTGTTTTATTCTCTCTCTTATGTGTAGGGCCAAGCTTTGGAGCTAGCTAGGAGCGCTTCCTGGCTATACTAAAAACTCAAAGAAGACCTGCATGTGAGGATTCACAAGAATTCATTCTCTTTTTCTTAACCTATATGCTACATCTTGATCTACTAAGAATCCTAAGCCTTAGAACAACCTTTCTCTTAATTGGTTTGTCCCAGGTTTCTAGGATAAACTGAGAGGGTTTTATTTTCGTTTTATTTTCATCTAACTGTGCATTAAATCCTACAGCAAAAAGATATTTAGAAACTTTAATATATTTCACTATGTAAATGGACTTAGTAAAATGAACCCATAGAGGGGGTCATAAATGGAAATAAAAGTAAAACTCTAAACAAGAAGCCAAAAGTGGATTTAACCATGGATGCAAAATTGGGAGTAGAATTGGATGTTAAACTATCCATCAAACCAAGATGCAAACAATAACACAAAAAGGGTTTTAAAGTAAAATCAAAAAATGCTGCAACACTAGACACAAAGAAGGGAACAAAATAGGGCATGTGAAAGGATATCGAATTGGGCACAAACAAGGATGCAAAAATGGACACCAAAATGAGGATTCAAAGAATGGTGTACAATTAGGATGAAAAAAGGATGTAAGAAAAGACACAAAACAAGATGCAAAATGGGATTAAAAAAGAGTGAAACCAAGGATGTCAAAAATGACGCATAACTAGATGAACATTCAAACTAAAATCTAGGTGCAAAATGAGATGCAAATGTGGATACAAAATGTGGCAGAAAAAATGATGCAAATTTGGAAGCCAAAAAGGATGAAAAATTAAATACCAAAAAGGATGCAAATTTGGACATAAAAAATGGTGCAAAATTGGACACAAAAGAAGAAAAAATGGTGCAAAAATGGGCATAAAAAAATGGCTCAAATTTGGATGCAAATTGAGATGCAACATTGGATGTAAAATGAGGTGCAACAAATCATTCAAAACTTGGTGCAAAAACAAATGCAAAAGTAGATGAAAAAATGGCTCAAAATTGAATGTAACAATAGACACAAAATTGGATGCAAAGGTGGATGCAACATATGGTTCAACATAGGATGCAAATTTAGATGCTCAAAAGGATGCAAAATTGGATGCAAGAAATGGTGTTAAAAATGATGCTAAATTGGATGCAAGAAATGGTGTTAAAAATGATGCTAAATTGGATGAAACAAATGATGCAAAATTAAATGCAAAATATGGTGCAAAATAGAATGCAAAAAAGGGAGATAAATAAAACGCAAAAGTGGATCCAAAAAATTGTGCAGAAATGCATGCAAAATTTGACACTAAATTAGATTCAACATAAGGTGCAAAATTGGATGGAAAAAATGGTGTAAAAAAAGGGAGAAAAATTGGCACAAAAATAGATGTAAAAATAAGTACAAAATTAGAAGCAAAAAATGGCATAAGACCAGATGCAAAAATTGGCAGAAACTGGATGTAAAAAAATGCACTAAATCAGATGCCAAAGATGGTGTAAAAATCGATGCAAATTATGACACAAAACTAGAAGCAAAGAATGCCACAAAAGTGGAAGCAAAAAATGTTGCAAAAATAGATGCAAAAAATGGCACAAAACTAGAAGCAAAACCTGTTGTAAAACCAAATGAAAATCTTGGAGCAAAATATGATGCAAAAAATGATGGAAAATTTGGCGTAAAAAAGATGCAAAATTTGGTGCAAAAAAGGATGCTTTAAAAATTGTACAATAGAGCCATATTTAGCGCCAGGCTGCTCATCCCAATTGAGAAACAAATGCACTAAAATCTGATGCTAAATCTGGCGCAAATTGCTTGTTTTGTTGTAGTGTACATATGTAGCATGGGCACTCTTCGTTAGTAGAATGCATTAATTTTGAGGCATTTGTCTCTATATTTATTTTTCTGTGGCCATTATTTATGTTCTACTCCCACATCCATTTAATCTCATTTCTCTCAATGTTTGTGGCCTCCATCTACACCAATGAATTTAAAGTTATATTTTCAAGGGATTGCTTGAATAGCGAAATCATTGTGCAAATACATAATGTAAGGATTGGTTCTACTAGGGTGTCATGTGAGTCTTTCAAATTCTCCTTGAATTTACATAGGCACACTACACAATCCAAACCATTTTTGAAATTATAATATTTATAAATAAACATGGGTAGACTCTCTACCATTGCATAATCTAAACCCACATTTTGTAGCCTTGATCATTCTTATCTTGTAAAATGACATTGGTGATGCCTCAAAATGGATCTTCATATCAACAAAGTGGAAATTTGTCCCCAAATACATATGGAATAAACGTATAGCATAGTGACAAATACAACCATGGTGATTTATTTATGTATAAAATTTTTAAAATACTTTTAATTTAATTTTTTAATTGAATTTATCATTTTTTCTTTTAATAAAATATTTAAATTTTTAATCTGTTATAAAATCAAATTTACATGATTTTGTTTATACAAAGAATTTTATATTGTTTAATATTACCATGCTCTTCATTAAAATACGTATTTGAAGTGTATAAAACTTCAAAAACTAATTTAAAATGCATGATATACAATTACATAAATTTTCTTATAACAAGTTAACAAGTTGCTCAAATCTTTACCATGAAATACGTTTTTAAATCATATGCATGTAATTCTCAATTTCTCCTTGATTGTAGAGTAATAATAGAAATTATATTCCAAACTATATTTTTCCATCTCATTATTTAGAACAATTAATTTTAGAATGAGAGAAGGAGATTGTAACCCTATGTGATGCTTTGGTTGGCATGAGTCATGTACTTGAAATGTGTTGTATATGTTAGATAACTCTAGAGGGATACCTTAGCTATAATATTTTTTAATTCTCTCTAACCTTCCTATGAAATAAATATTTAACAAGAAGGATCACCCAAGGGACTATTTAGCAGAGAAGAGTATGGTCAATCCTAGAGGATGAGTGACTAAAAGGAAGAAGAGACTCGAATAAAATATGTCGTTCATGTCACATGCTCATTAGGATCATCAAGGCATTGGGTGTGTCTATGGAAACAATGAGTCAAACTTATGGAACCTTGTCAAATAAAAAAAAACTATGTAGATAAGTACTAGATTGAAATTTCATATTTAAAACACATCGTTATGAGGATGCAATAAGAATTGTATAATTAAGTGAATTGCATTAAGTAAATACAGGTTATAGTGAAGTAGGATGCCAAGATAACTAAGCCATGTGTGAGGACATATTGATGATGGATACAAAAAGTCTATAGCACCACATACAAGTCCACAGTCTCCCTTCATGATTGGATTCTAGACTGTAACCTTCTTTCCAACATTGAAGAACACCTATAAGGATGAGACACTTGACAGACTACTTGGATCGATGGGTACATGTCGTGTTAGGTTAAGGTAAGAGTCTAGAGGGTTAAACAAGTGTGGGTGAGGCAGTTGGATTTCGTGTCAAGGGAGTCAGTTTAATCTTCCAAAGTCATCATGGTGGAAATAATGGCATGGGATGAAGCATTTTAAAAACCAATCTAGGGATGTATTGTGTACATGAGGCCATGAACAATGGCACAATGGTTTCAAATTTAAAACTCATGATTTTATTATGTAATGATGAGTGTTGTTAGTGCACACATGAACGAACATTGGGCTTCACTCTATTGTTAATGATGGTTGAATGTTATGGATTTATGTGTGTGGAAAAATTTGAGGTTTTGTGTAAGATGCTAAGTATGTTGCAATAAAGAGTTTTATATTTGAATACTAATGATTGATTGTTTGATTACGAAGTCATATTTTATGACATGTGAATTTTTCTTTGATATGGTATGCTCGTAAGACCATAAGGAATATTGAAACCTACCGAAAAAATAGAAAAAATATTGAAGGGGAACCTTATGATGAGAAATTTGGGTGCCTCAAATCAAAACATAGAATCTATATTATAAAGGTTGAAGATATTTCTTATTTATATTTTTAAGATAACATATCATGCTAACTATATATACATGACACATGTGATATGATGAAACTATACAAGAAGGACATGTGATGGTTGTTCAACTGGAAAGTGCAGAAAAGAGGGTACTATTAAGACACACAAACCCTATGATACACCATGATCATTTGTAATAAGAATAGTGGTATGGAGAAACTAAGGGATGCATTGGTTTTAATAATCCATAAGTATCCATAGTCTTCTTTCACAATGATGCCTTGGAAAATGACAGATCACCCAATGGAATTTTTAGCAAAGAAGGGGATGTCTGAGCCTAGAGGGTGAGTGAATGCAAGGAATATAAAAATTGAATAAATTACAAACTAAGTGGGATCATGAGAACATTAGGTGTGTGCAAGAAAAATAGTGAGATGAGCTCATCATTGGTATCCATATAGATGTGAATCCACAAACATACATATAAGTATTATATTTGAATAAATACCTTATCTTTGTTTGTGAAATTCAGGGAAATACTTATGCATGGAAAAAGGTTTTAATATGCTTGTTTACTAATAAATGTTGAAGGAATTTAATGGAATACCAAATTCCTAGATGTGGCTAGATGATGAAGCGAAAATGACAAAAGGAAGAATAGTTAAAGAGGACCATGTTGCTAGTACAACTAAAGAAGAATTGAGGAATGTTGTTGTAGTAAAATATCAATGAAGTAAATCTTTCATAATAACCGTAGAATATATAATCATTGTGACTTTATTAAATCAATTATTTTCAATGATGTTGATTATCTGTAATGTTGCAAAGGCTTCTACTTCATTTTTTATTGTAGTTCCAAGACTTCAAATGTCATAAATTAAAAAAGATAAATATGTGTAATATTTTTGGACAAAATTCCCTCAACAAAAGAATGTGTATATTATATATATATATATTATATATATATATATATATATATATATATATATAATATATATATATATATATATAATATATATATATATATTATATATTAAATTTGAAAAATTATATTATATGTATGTATATGTATATGTATATGTATATGTATATGTATATATCTATATGTATATGTATATATATATATATATATATATATATTAAATTTGAAAAATTATATTTTGGTACTTTTACTTTAATATGAGAGAAAATAAAACCACTTTTGAAATAAAATAAAGAAGCATTTGTTGGAAACCTAAGCCTTATGGATTATCGTGAATTTATTATTCTCTTACAAATAAACATGAAACGTCATTAGAAAATGTGAAGAGACATGAGGAGTCTAAAATACCTCTTGGAAGATGAAACTAAGGGTCATACGAAAATGTATTTGCGTATGATACTAATGAGAAATGGATCTCATAATTATCTAAATATACCTTCCATTCTTGTGAGTATAACAATGGTATCGAAGCTACCATAGGTTTTCTAGCCTTAGGGTTTATTAGTGATGAGTTTTTAGGCATTTTTTGACCTGCGGCTCCTACATATGTAGCCTGCATGCTCTTCATTAGTAACATGCATTAATTGTGAGGCATTTGTCTCTATATTTATTTTTCTATGGGCATTCTTTCATCTCTACTCCCACCTCCATTTCGTATCATTTCTCTCAATGTTTGTGGCCTCCATCTACACCAACGAATTTCAGGTTATATTTTGAAGGGCTTTCTTTAATAGGGAAATCATTGTGCAAATATATAATATAAGGATAGGTTTTGCCACAATGTCATATGAGTCTTTTAAATTCTCCTTGAATTTACATAGGCACACTATAGAATCCAAACCATTTGTGAAATTCTAATATTTATAAAAGAAACATGGGTAGAGTCTCTACCACCGCATAATCTAAATTGACATTTTGTAGCCTTGATCATTCTTGTCTTGTCAAATGAAACTGACGATGCCTCAAATGGATCTTCATATCAACAAAGTGGCAAGTTGTCCCCAAATCCGTATGGCATAAATATATAGCATGGTGACAACTAAACCATAAGAACTAAAAACATTAAATTTGATATTATGATTCTGACATTGATGGGATATATCATCTTATGGAAATCATAATTTTCTAGATCAAAAGAACCCTCAAAGTTCATGGCCGAATATAAGAATTCTTCTCCATGAAATAATTTTCTATCTGATGATGCTAGTCTAGGGGAAGGTCTTTTCATAACAATGAACCTAAACCCTTCCCTTCGATTCTCTTAACAAAATAGCACTCTTAATATGAATTTATAATTATTGGTTGGGTTTCCCATGAAAATTAATACTCTAATGATTGGATCATCGATGTTTTTCTTTTCGAGTAACCACAACATATCAATGTTAATGTCTCCCTAGTAAACTCATTGAGGGCATCAGTTTCTTTCTGAATTTAGTTGTGTCTTCTCTTGGTTTAAATCATGTTTTCTGGGAAATTTGGTATCTTGGTTCAAATAGAGTTTTCATGTCAATACTAAATTGGAAACGTCCCTTACACTAATCTAATCATAAAATTCAATTTGGTCATGGATACATGTCTAAGAGTTTGAACAATTTAGAAATTCACTCTTGGGAAAGCATGGATTTCCATAAGTATTAGGGTTGTTTCAAGTGATTTAGTTGCAAGATAAATTGTGTGTCAGTTTCACACAGGATAAAATCCAATAAAATTTCAGTAAATCATACAATTTTCATGGTTGATTGATGTTCTCTCTTGAATCTTGGAGGTACTCAAAAACATGTTTGTGATAGATTTCCTTTGAAATTAGCACTTTAAACTTTATGAACTCAATAGATTACAGATCTATTGAATAAAGGTATGACCAATTTATTAACACAACTAGAGGAAGCAAAAATAACACCAATCTCAATCACAAGTGGGACAAACATATTATACCCATTCAAAAATTATTCATTAATAAATCTAAATGTACATGGGCTCTTGTACTAGGATAATGGTCCAACTAAATAAAATTATAATTACAACATACCCTATATTTGATCTAGTAGCCCTAGATTTGTCCTTAATCTCCTTTCCCTATCTAGATCTCTAATATTGCACCTTTGCAGTTACTCGAACCTAACACACTAAAATGGAAGTCCTTCCACTCACCATTAACATACCTGTCTCATTATCTTATGTTGTTGTATGGTGTGCCATTCTCCTATCCTTAGCCTTGATTTTATAAATTTGGATTGAGATAAATCCATAACCCTAATCACAAAAGTGATTGATGGTGAAAATTCGACCTCACATTACTTGAGATAAAATATTGAGATTAAAACATAGTCACTAAAGTAAATACTTTAATTTCCATAAGTTCCTTTAGCTCAATATCCAACATAATTAACTATGTGTTTTTCATGAGTTAGACTTAAGCTAAGTTACATTATCAACTTGCTCATAATTTAGCAAGTGTCCCAAGGAGGCTATGGGAAACTTTAGCACACCTAGATACCTAGGCTTGTTCAGAAGTACCTTCCTGATCTAGAAACATAAAAACCCTCTCTTAGCAAGGGAGGTACTTCCACCACTTAGAACTAGCTCTAATCTTCAAACTACATCTTTTTCCATGACTACTCCCTTCAAACTATAATCCTTCCTTTCCACCTAGTTTGAAATCATTCTCGACCACTTTATCCCTTTATAATTTCTCTTAAAGCATTCTACTTCTAAACATCCTAAGGTCATTTGATATAAAGAGACCTTTATGACAAACTTAGAAGGATTTTTTGATCTCTCCTCCCAACCTTAGCTTGAAGGTTGACTCCCTCTGAACTACTAAACCTTCATATCTACCTACTTGTTGTTCTCTCTAACTACTCTACTTTTTGTAGTTACTCAAATAGGTTGGCACTATAGGCTATATAAATTTCACTCTCTAAATCCAATGTCATGGCCATCATTTGAGTTAGATCCCATGGGTTTGATAAGTGTTTATCCATCTTGGAATGCTACACAAAACTCCTTCTTCTCTATCATATATACTAAGAGAAAACTCCACCTGAGTTCTTGCACCCATTGTGTGTCCTTCACTTGTAACCTACCTCTAATTCCTATGGTAGCTACAATTGTCATCTTCTTCCCAAGTCGATTTGTTGCTTTAGGCAGATTCCCCAACATCTAGTGTCAACTCATAGACTACCCCTTTTGACCATATGAAATCTTTTATTGTCATCCATCAAAACTCCTATATAGGTTGTTTGGTTGGTGGATGGTCAGGTAGCCTACACCTTCTTTTTCCCATCTACAGATGACTAGCTCCTTGGATATGTTGTTGCCTATTATTAATGGGGGCTCCTAGTCACAAGTACACTATATGTGATCTACACTTAGGCACTTGCAACTAACACCTCTAGTGGCCCACCACCCCTCTTCTCCTTTACTATCCAGTGACTATGTCTTTATGCCTTTGTTGCGAGCTCGACTCTTGCAACCCTAAACCATGAGTTGATGGATCCTCTCAGTGGCACGTTGCACCTCCTGTCGGCCTACTAGCCCTAGAGACAAGTCTGACAGGCTGTGAATGGTGGGCATAAGTGCCCCTTTTTTATTTTTATTTTATTAAACTTCAACTAGCAGCCAAACAATATTTTTTATTCTTCTAGCCACACATATTTTTCTAGCCTTGGATGCCATATGATGTACAGCCTACATACAACCTTTTACATTATTCCCAATAAAAAAAATCTCATAGGATGACAATGAAACCTAGCTCCAATTATCCCTATTTGAACCTAGCTTTGTTGTGTGATTCACAGATTGTTTCTAAGATTGTCTAGTTCTAATGCCATGTTAAATCTCTATTGAACCTAGACCCTGACACTTTATTAACCTAAAAGATTAGAAATCTATTGAAGAAATTCATGACTAAGTTCTTAACGTAGTTAGCGGAAGCAAAAAGATTACACCAATCTTAATCACAGGTGATACAAAGAAATCACGCCCAATAAAAAAAATCATCATTAATAACTTTGAACCTACTTGGGCTCTAGTCTTGTGATAATGGCCCAACTAAACAAAATTACAGTTATAACATACCTTAGATCTAATCCAAAAAATCAAACCCTAGATTTGTCCTTGATCCACTTGGCTTATCTGGATCTGCAATGCTATAATTTTATACTTCTTCATACCCAAAAATTTTTTACTTCCTCATAACCAACATACTAGAGTGGAAGTCCTACCAATCAACAATGAGATGTCTACCTCAATGTCTTATGTTATTGGACACCCCCATGCCTTGCTCTGCTCCATACGCGCTAACCCTAACCCTTGCCTCCTCTTGGCCTTCAGCGCTCGAGCCACAATGCTCCTGTTGACTTCCTATCCATGGATGCGCCCTCGGGAGGGGCGGTATCATCCCCCCCTCCTCTCATCAGTACCGTCTCTGACATCTCTAGGCCTGTAGATCCTCTGTTCCTTTAGGCATTTTCCTAGGAAATGATCAGGGTTCTGAATCCATTAATAATGAAGTTGAACACTCAGCGACACGTGAAGCGACTTCCAAAGACAAAGGCATGAACCAACTCCAACGTCACAGCCAAAGGCGACCTCGGCAACATGCATTCCAAAAATTGCAGAAGAATCAAAGTCGATCTCCCCAGCCAACGAATCCACAGCGAAATCCAATTTATGAAGGACCATGCACTCATAGGTAAATTCCTCAGATTCTGGCCAACTAAAAAGGCCCTGCATGGCTGGATTGCTTCAAAATGGAAGCCTAAAGGACAAGTCACTCTACATCTTGGTCCCAAAGGCTTCTTCACTGCTATTTTCCACTGTTTGGAGGACAAATCTCGCATATTTGAGGGTGGTCCATATTTCTTTAACTCCTCAGGTATGTACCTTCGAGATTGGAAAGCTAGGTTCAACCCAGATAAAGAAGACTTCAGTTGGGCTCCAGTATGGATACGTATGTACTCCCTTCCTTCGGAATACTGGAAAGAGGAAACGTTAAAGGACATAGGCAACAGCCTGGGGGTTTTCATCAAAGCTGCTGAGGAAACCAAAACTCGAAGATACACCTCATACGCTAGGATCTGTGTCCAAATGCATCTGACCAAAGCTCTTGCAGATTCGGTAAGTATTCTTCATGATGATTTTGACTCGATTCAGCCATTAGACTATGAGCATATTCCTTTTCGTTGCCGAAAATTCCATGAACATGGCCATCTTTTCCGGGATTGTCCTCTGAATACTTCACCCAAAACCCCAGTTAATGAGACCAACAAAGATTCTGAAGGATTCACTAAAGTCCCTAATCACCGACGGCATGCAAAGAAAACTCCTGCAGCCCCAGACAGCCCCAAAAAACCTAAAACCCAGAACATATTTATAATTCTTACCACTCAAGACTCCTCAGAGAATCTAAGTGTAGATCCTCAGACAAACCCTCCCCCCCCCCCCCCCCCCCTCATCCTCCCAGATTATCAAAGCTTCTCTGCCACCCTCAGCCTCCGCTCCCTCCAGCCTTCTAAACCCATCCGCCTCAGAGAAAACTGTTCCAAAGATCGGCCTGCAGTCTCTTCTATGGAGCTAGATGCGACTCTAGCTCTTAGTTTGCATGACAATACAATCGTGGAAGATCATAACACTCCTACAATAATGGACGAGGATCTAGAGAATGTTAGCCTGGAAGGTTTGGATATCCTCAAATTGGAAACAACATGCAAGCAGAAAGAATACAACACAATACCCCCATGGGAATCGATAGGCTAGAAGGAGTTCTAACCAAAGCTCAGCATAATAAATGTCTCGGTATACAAGCCAGAAGCCCCTGGGATGGAAAGAAAATCCTAAAAGAAACGAAGAAAAGAGGGCGCAAAACAGAATTGCAAAGGACCATTATCATAGGATAAATGCTAATGGAATCTGGGATATTCCCTAAGCTGACAAAGTTCTACAAATCCCAACCCCACTGTTCCTCATGAAGCTCATTTCCTAGAATGTGAGAGGGTTTAATAGCCCCTCAAAACACAGAATGTTAAAAAACTTGATCCAGCAAGAAAAACCCTCTTTAGTTTTTCTTTAAGAAACAAAAAGTAACAACACTACTATAGAAAGAATCCTTAATAAGGTCTGGTCAGGAAGCTGCTCAGTTTCAGTGGACGCCTCAGGAGCTTCCAGAGGGTTGGCAATCATGTGGAACCCACAGGTACTCACCCTTCAAGACTTTCATGCCACCCACTTCCTCATCCAAGCATCCTTCCATCTCATCGGGACAAACATTCATGGTCATCTCTCAAATGTTTATTTTCCGCAAAATTTACAACAAAAACTGGAGCTTTTGGACACACTCACAGTTCTCAATTCTAATAGGCAGTTCCCCCTCTGGATTGGTGGCGGCAACTTCAATATCATAATGGCTCTGGAGGAGAAAAACGGCGGCAGATCGAAGTTAGAAGGTGACAATATTGGTTTCAAAGAATTTATTCAAAGCAACCAATTAATGGATATTCAGACTTCAAATGGTATATATACATGGACCAATAAACGGAGGGGAACTCAGCATATTGCTTCCAGGCTAGATCGGTTCCTCATCTCGGACAATGCCATACACCTGGGAGGGGACTTTCATGCTTCCATCATGCCTCAAGGAGGATCAGATCACTGGCCCATTATGTTACAATGGTCGCGGCCAAGTACAAAGTGCAACAGACCTTTTCGATTTGAAGCCTTTTGGTTCTCAAATCCCAACTTCAAAGAAGTGGTTAGTGAGGCTTGGAAATCCTTTATTCCCCCTAAAGGAGCCAAAATGTTCCAATTCCAACAAAAACTAAAAAACCTCAAATAAGTTCTCAAAGTCTGGAATCGAACTCAGTTTGGCAATATTTTTTAGAATCGAAAAAAGTTGGAGCAGCAAATGTGCTCCAACAGACCATCATCTTGGAGGGAAGGACAGAAGAGCATGCACATCAGGAGCAGACCCTTTGGACTAAAATTGAAGCACGTAGGCAAAAAGAAGAAATCCCATGGCGACAAAAGTCCAGAATCCGGTGGCTTAAGGAAGGGGAGAAGAATACAAAATTTTTCCATAGATCCACCATTCAAAGAAGAATGCACAAACATATTGCTTTCATCAATAATCGTCAGGGGGAGAGATTAGAAGTGCATGAAGATATGGAAAAGGAATTCAAATAGTACTTTCAGGAAACTCTTAGGGAACAACCAGGAAGCAGAGAACAAACCATTCGAACAATCACACAGCACATTCCTAAAATCATAACGGAGGACCACAACAATAAGCTGCTCCAATCCATCTCAATGTAGGAAGTAGAAGACGTGATGGCCTAACTCAAGGATGGCAAGGCACCTGGTCTTGATGGTTTCACTGCCAACTTCTTTCATGAGTTCTGGGAGCTCATCAACACAGAGGTTTGGGAATTAGTGGAAGAATCAAGATCTATGCACTGGATTCTCCCCTCCCTAAACGCTACTTTCTTAACGCTAGTTCCTAAAGGGGATGAACCAAATACGCCTGACAAATATAGGCCGATTGCATTATGCAACATCATCTACAAACTCATCTCCAAAGTACTGGCGAACAGGCTCAAACCTCTCCTCCCTCTTCTCATCTCGCCGGAGCAGACTGGATACGTAGAAGGGCGACAGATAATGGACGACATTATTCTTTCAAATGAAGTGATCCACTCTCTTGAAGCTTCTAAAAAATCCAGGTATGATTCTAAAGCTTGATCTCTCCAAAGCTTTTTACAAACTTAGCTGGAACTATATACATCAGATGTTATTGGCATTTGGCTTCAATGCCACATGGACAAGGTGGATCATGAATCTCATCTCCTCTCCCTGTTTTTCGGTCATGCTCAATGGCTCACCCTCCACGCCCTTTCGTCCTTCCCGAGGTATTCATCAAGGGGATCCCCTCTCCCCCTTCCTTTTTGTCCTCATGGCAGAAGGCCTCAGTCGTCTGCTTCACTCTGCTATCTCCTCTCACACTCTAAAGGGCATCTCTCTCCATGGTCTTCATCCCTTATCCCACCAACAGTTTGTAGACGATACTATGCTTTTTGGTCACCCTTCATCTCAAGAAGCAAAAGCCTTCAAAGCCCTACTCTCTCTCTTCTCTGAAGCCTATGGAACCTCTATCAATGCCTCCAAATCCCAACTTTTCTTTTTTAATACCCTAGCCATAACTCAAAGGAACATTGCTCGAATTCTGGGATTCTCTACTGCAGCGCTTCCCTCGAAATACTTGGGGGCTCCTTTGTTGGACTCTTCCATTAAACACGCCTCCTGGAGGACCCTTTCCGACAAATTGGAATCAAGACTCTCTTCCTAGACATTCTGCTTGCTCAATATGGCCGGCAGACTCATACTGATCAAATCTATTCTCCAAGCCATGCCTTTGTATCTCTTTTCTATTCTGGCAGCGCCCAAATGGGTTCTTAAGGCAATCCGCAATCTAGAAAGAAACTTTCTGTGGGGATCTTATGGTCTCAATAGGAAATGGGCTCTTGTTAATTGGAATGAGGTCTGCCAGCCAAAATCAGGTGGTGGGCTAGGACTAACGGACCCTCTCCAAAGCAACAACACTATGGGAGCCCGTATATGGTGGAATTCGATCTCCAAACCACATATACCTTGGGCACGGCTATGGCAAGCAAAATATGCGCCAGGAATTCAATGGGATGACCTCATAAGAATCAGCACTACAACTCCAGGCTCCATGATTTAGAATGCCACCAAGCTTCACAGCGCCTTCATACAAGAGCATAGCTTCTGGGAAATTCATTTAGGTACCACAGCTAGATTCTAGGAGGACTCATGGCAACAGCTCCCAAAACTAGCCTCTCTCTTCCACAAGCCAATCTGGCAGGCTTCTATGCAGCAAGCTGATCTTACCCATGTTCATCAATTCTGGCAGCAGCAAACGCCCCAAGACTTTCAACTCTGGAAACCCGCTAGCACCTGGCAGGCTAACTGGCAAGGGGAAACCTACACAGAGATCGATCAGGAGTTAAATCACAGAAGAATCAAATACTTGGATCAGCAGGACAAGCTACGATGGGGACATATGCCAAAAGGAATGTTTACCACCAAGGAAGCATACCAGCTTCGCTATTCAACCACTCAGACAGACAAGGATCAGCTCTGGGACTAGGTTTGGCAACCAGGAATTTGGCCTAAGGTTTCGACCTTTCTATGGCTCTTAAGAAAGAGGCATGTCCTTACTTGGGACAATCTGCAAAAAAGAGGATTCATTGGCCCGTCGAGATGTCCCAACTGCAATCTCAACTCTGAATCTATCTTGCATCTCATGGATACTTGTCCTCTAGCTACTCAATTATGGGAGAAAACTGACCAATGCAACAGAAGATCAGGAAAACGGTTGGGAGATATTACAGCTACCATTAGAAAATGGCCAAAGCACCCTTTCCAAAGCCCTCTTCTAAACTCGTTGTGGAACCTCATCCCAGGTTTTCTCTACTGGATACTTTGGAAGGAAAGGAACAACAGAGTTTTCAACAATATCAGTAGACCAATTGATACTCTGTGGCTTCTTCTGAAGCAAAATCTCTGAGAAACTCTGGCTATTAGACATTGGCAAGACACAGACCTACCAGACTCTCCTCAGGAACGCCTCATCATGAAAGCTTGGAATATGGACTTGTCCTTTTTGGCCCACGTCAAATCCCGACCTCCAACCAGTTCTGTCTCTCCTCTCAATCGGTCCCCTCCTGCATCAAACTCATACAAATTGAAATTTGATGGGGCAGCCAAGGGCAATCCTGGGCCGACTGGTTATGGCAGTGTCTTCAGGAACGAATTGGGCGCAACATTGCATATTTACTATGGAACAATTGGCAAAGATACCAACAACGCTGCTGAATTGGAAGGATTATGGAAAGGGATTTGCATCGCAGATCAAAAAAAATTCTTCCCTCTAGAGGTAGAGGGGGATTCCCTTATCCTAATAACAACGGCCACCAGGATTCAAGCAGGTACCTCGGCAGCTAAGATAGCTTCTAGCTGGAGGCTGCTCAGCAGATTGAAACTATTGGAGGAACGGCTCTGGAACCCACGAAGCATCACCTTCAAGCATGTAAGACGCACTGCCAACAAAGTAGCAGACAGACTGGCCAATCAAGGGGTCAACCAGCAGCTCCCATATTTCTCAGGTCCTCTTTGCGACTCAAATGATGCACAACTCAAGCATGAATGCACTTCTTTGGTGCAACAAGACTACTCACTCCTGGATGTGGGTGATTGACAGGTTTATCAGTACGAAGGAGGCGCGCAAAGAGGGCAAGTGGCAGCCCACTTGCGACAGTTGTAAATGTTATGGGTTGAAGCGTTGGCCTCGCACAAACCTATTAATGGCGGCATTAACGCTGCCCTCCCTGCAATTTGTTATAGGCACGATGGCTCCTGGTCTGATCTACATTCCCGCTGTTCCTCTACACGCCTTCAACTCTAATAAGGCAGTGGTCCATAGCATTTCTCTGAGCGATAGCTCTACCCCCTGGTTTTCTTCAGCTCTGGTTTATAGTGTGCATCGCCATACGCATGTTTCGTTTCCTGTTTATGCAGAGTGTTCTTTCCTCCATCGATTCCCCACTACTCCCTCTCTGTCAGTCCGTCTTTGCTGGGCCTCAAGCGACATTACCATCCCCGGCATCCATTCAGCACTGGTTCCCGGTGCTCAAAGCCACAAATGTGCTCAGTCTCCGCTTTTCTCTGTGTATTCGCCCCTCAGTCGATTCCCCGCCATCCCACCTCCATTTGTCTGTCCTGCTCCTATCAACATGCCGAGAGAGAGACTCAGAATGGGGAGCAGACGCGTCAGTTCTCGTGGTCGTGCCACCCACCAGCACTCCTCCACCACTTCGGACCCCTCATCGGATGCTTCGGAGTTTTGTTGCTTCAATTATCCTGCTACAAGAAGTGGCAGGGGCAGGGGACGGGGGCAAGCCCGAGCCGGAGTCTGTGTGCATCACACGCACCCGCATACGGCCCGTTTCCGCATTTCTTGTTCTCTGGGAAACTCATCCTTCATAGTTTCTGTGACTATTGAAATGTGTGAGAATGCCATGGGTTCGAGGGAGGTTCAGCATGGGGCTCCTGTGGAATCAAGGTTGGCAAATCAAAATGTCACCCAGCGACAAGTCACTTGAGGTTTGCCAATTATGAATGCTGAAAATGTCGGCCCAAGCAAGCCAGCAAGAGGAGAAACTTCAAACTCGGCGGCCCATCCTTCTGAATCCAAGGACTCAGACCAATTTGGGTGCCGAATCGTAGAAGAACAACCGTCAACCTCGGATGAAGATTGAACCAGTTAGCGCCTCTGGTTTTTTGATCTGCTCCCAAAGAAGAAGTTCAACTCCCTCTCGATTTATAGTGTTCATGCCTGTTTCAGATCTTTGTCAACTCTATGTGTCGATGTCTGTTCATGTTTATGTTTATGTAAGAATCTGTCCAAGAGATAGCAGTGTTCAAATCGGTCCTGTATCACTGTATGGGTCAGTTTTTGTAGTTTTTTTGGAAAAGCTACTGTCCAAATTTGGAATCCGATGATCTTTGAAATTAAAAACTCTTATGTAAGTCATTATGCTGGTCTTCTAGTCAGGACGCCAAGAGTTTTTTGCAAAATGCCAACTCCATGGCAAGAACTCTCGAGGCATCTGCCTCTCTATAATATTTTTGTATGAATATAGGAGTAGACCAATTGAGGAAAAAAAAATGTCTTATGTTATTGTATGGTGTGTCTTTCTCCTCTCCTTAGCCTTCTTTTATAACTTTACATTGAGCTAAATCCCTAACCATAATTTCCAAATTGATTGGTCGCTTAGTTTTCCACTTTACTTGAGATCAATGATTGACATTAAAACACAGTCACTAAAGTAAATACTTCACTTTTCTTATATTTCTTTACCTCAATGCTCAAGATAAATAATTGTGTGTTTTTTTGAAATTAAACTTAGGCTAAGTTACATTATATATTGGAAATTGTATATATATTGAAAATTTTATATAGAATATGTAAATGGTTAGAAATTATAAATACTTTAATGCCCAAAATGATTAATTATGTGTTTTTGCTAAGCTAAGGATTATACTAAGTTACATTATATGTCGAAAATGGTTCAAAATGATTAATATTTTTCTTTTCATAGAGAAAAATATGTATAGTATTATATTAAGATAATATAAAAAGTACATATGAGATACAGCAAGAGCTAAATAACTAGCATCCTTGCGATCATATGGAACCAAAATCTTACAGATATAGGGCCATCCCATGAATATCATAAATATGTACATAGCAAATAGTCTGACAAAAGGCAAGGAACTAATTCAGATAAGAAAATACTAAAAGCCAAAAAGAGAAATCTGTGAAACATATCTGGATAGGGAAGAAAGCAAAAATGATCAGGTCATATTCCAGGGATGAAGTAATCTTGAATGAAGCATGTATGGTCGCCCTCAGATATCATCAAAGACCAAGCACTAGGCTCATGAGACAGACCTTCCTTAGATAGACAGTCAGCGTGATCATTAAGGGAGTGGGGAATGTGCTTGATGGATGGTTGAACTAAATTATTCCAAAAATACATAATCTGATCCATCCATCCAGAAAGATGTGGATAATTGATATGGCAGGCACCCCTGACATGGTCAATCATGACTTTCGAGTCTCCAAAAATAGAAATTTTATGTATCTCCATAAACACACAGAAAGCAAGCAATCCAGCGAGAGCCCTTGCCTCAGCCAGGCTATTAGTACCTCCCCCCCCGTTCCAAGATAAAAAATATTGTAGCTTCTCATCCATGATTATATGAACCCTGCATCCACATATATTGAACTTTTCGACCCCATCAAAGAAAACCGCGGGCAAAGTATTGAGAGGGACTGTCTCATCAATTTTTCGTTGCACATCCTTCTTGGGTTCCTTGACAAGCAGCATACCGTGTGTGGCTAAAATATGATGCAAAGAAGACATCAAAGGCTCTTTAGACTCTTGGAAGATCTTGGCGTTCCTCCATTTCCATAAGCACCATAAGACGATGATAAACAGAGAACGCCAAGAATCTTTTTGCGCACACCACCATTGAAAAGCATCCTGTACTGTAACAAAAACATTGTGAGAAAAACCAAAAAGCAGAGACAATTCGTACCAGATCTGTTGGGAGGAGTCGCATTGGAAAAACATATGAAGGTTGGATTCCTCCTCTGCCTCACACATGGAACATCTACTCGGACCATGCCAGCACCTCCTCCGCAAGTTGTCCCATGTCAAATTGCGGTTGCTGAATACCAGCCACGTGAACAATATCATTTTAAGAGGGTAACCCAATTTCCAGAATTTAATGGAAAATAAAGAGCATGTGATTTTGGCCTTAGAATGAATCATATCCGCATATATGTCTCTTACTCTAACAGGCAATTTTTTATTTGGAACACTCCATATAAGCATATCCGCAGAACTAGATCGATGGATGCCCAAACTGCATAGAAAGTTTTTTACTGAATTGCATTCTGAATGAAGCGTGACAGGCATGTGAAGTTCATGTGCGTCTTTCCAAATAGGAATAGGGCCGCACCAGGAAGAAATAATTTTATCCCACGTGAAAATACAATTTCTACAAAGAAACGGTAACAAACTTTTAGGGAAGCATGAGTGCTCACGATCGTCAGCAATGGAATCAATGCTGAAGAAGACACGGTCGCCAGAGAAAAGGTTCCAACTCAGGTGTTGCAGGAAGTAATGTTGGACTTTCCTAAGACTGAGCCATATTGCAGAGCGATGGCTAATTCCGATAGAACCCCTCTTATACGAAAAGACTAAATCTTTATCTTGCAGGTATTTTTTCCTAATGGATGAACTCCAAAGACCTTTGCTGAAAATGGCCCTCGTCAGCGATTTGCATAATAGTGCTTTACCAAAAGAACGCATGTTGAGCAGGCCCCAACCACCATACTTCTTTGGCATAGAGATCATTTCCAGTTTCGTTAGGTGAATTTTGATTTGACTGGAACTTCCACCCCAAATAAAATTTGCCAACAATCTATTTATCCTGAAGATAATGCTAGCTGGAAGAGAGTAAATATGAACCCAATACATCGCTAACTGCGTCAAGACCAACTGAGACAAAATGAATCTCCCGGCCAGAGAGAGAGCCCTGTGTTCCCAGGCCGAGATTTTTCTATAGAACCTTTCCAGGATCCAGTGCCAGTCCAAACTTGAATAACCTTTGGCTTTTAATTGAAAACCCAGATATTTCATGCCATCTTTAATCGATTTCATAACAATACCAAGCATACCAGCAATCCATATAACCATTTCCATGTTTGTATCATTATGGTGAAGGGAAGATTTACCTTTGTTAATATATAACCCAATGGCCCTTTGGAACCTATTGAGAATGTCGTTGAGGTAGATCCATGTCGACCTATACAGCATAGCGAAGATGAGCACATCATCTACAAATAGATTATGTGATACATAGATACCCCTACAGATCCTAACCGGCTTGCAACGTTCATCTGCCACGGCTCTGTTTATCTGAACACTGAGTAAGTTCATAGGCAGAATAAATAAGAGAGGCAAGAAAGGCATCCCTGGCGAAGTCCCCTTTCCACAGGAAAAAAAAAGAGAAAGTATTTCATTAATAAGCACCGAACCGTGTGTAAACTTGTGAATCGTGACTCCATAGTGTTAGATGATCATTCATCATTTCTGCTCTAAAATCTAAGAACTCAAGTCTCTTGAACCGTGTGAAAACGTGTGTCTATTAGATCATCGTTAATCATTTCAAGGGTTTAACAGCGGCTTTACATATTTTAAGGATTTTAATTCGTAGCAGGTAGAATATATGATTTTTTATTATAATTCAATTTTCAAATTAGCGAAGATAATCATTTTTAACTATTAACAACAAATATAAATAGTAAAATATATGATATCCATTCTTGTGAATTTAGAATTCTTTACCTATTAACTAAAATCAACTAATCTAATTTTTTTATTATTAGATTGGAATTTGGTGATATGATATTAGTGAGATTGTGATGCTTTGTATTTTATTTAAAATTTACATAATATTTATTTTATAGGCTATTTCTAGCTTAGTGGATGCTAAAATAATTTTTTCTTTTCTTTCTTTCTAATTTAATTTAATTTGTTTTACTATTTTTTGAAGTTAAATTTAGTGACTTCCTTTGTGAGATTTTTGATGGTTTTTATTTTTATTTAAATAATATTATTAAATCATTTTCATTTAAATAGTAATTTATATAAAAATAGTAAATATAATTTTGTAAGAAATTTTTATAATATTTAAAGGGTGTATATTTTTTTATATGAACCTAATCAATTTAAAAATTTATCCAAAAATCTCCCCTGTAAAATAATATGATTTTAATGCAATTTCCGTATGGGCTGGTCAATCCACTTTAAGTCAAAATCATCCACAAAAAATGTATTTCTATGTTTTTTCATCGACGAAGAGGGCCTTAACAGCCGGAAATAGGATAATCCAACGATCCGTACCGCAGACTCACGCAGAAAAACGTCTCTGAAGACTTGAAAGTCGTTAACCTCATCAACAGAAAGTTCGTCCCGCGAGTCCTGTCATGATTCCTTTTTCTGCTGATTATGTGACTGACACAGAAATATTGATCACAGTTTCAAGAGTTGAAGGAGACCTTGACGGCCGGCTTTTCCGGCTCTTCTGAATGAGGTGTGCCTTTGTTTTTTAGAGGGTAGTTTATCCACGTCACACATGGGTTCGGAAAATATTAAAAATTTAGGTTAGATTTTTGTTAAAATTTGGTTAAATTTTTGGGAAATTTGGGTTATAGTTGTCAAATTTTAAGATGTTGGGTGCTTAGGGGTTTTTGTGATGCTAAATCTATTTTCACCATAAAAAATTAATTCAAACGTGGTTATGATCAAATTTTTTGGAAAAAAACCTACCACCCCTAAAAATAACTTTTTAAAAGAATTTGTAGCCTCAGTGCACAAAGCACTTTTGTAATACTCAGCAGGTTTTTGACTGAGAGTTGTGAATGACAAAAAACTGCTTCTATATACAACTACATTAAAAATATTAATGTGGTTTGATATAGCCAAATGCTTTTATAAGTATAACAAAAAAAAACTATTGCAACAAAAGTTTTTGACTGCGAAATGAAAGGGTTGTGAATGACAAAAAACACTGTGTCTATGCTATAACTAGTACAACTACATTAAAAATATTAATGTGGTTGATATAGCCTAACTCTTTTATAAATATAACAAAAAAATTATTGCAAAAAAAAAGTATTGCAATAGGAAAAATGTCTTACCAATGTATACATTTAGTTCATCAACCATGTATAAAAAAGTTGTGTCAATTTAACTTGAGAGAAAAAGGAATTACACATCGTACTGTAAAATGGATAATTTTGCTAAGTAAAATTTGCTTATATATTAATTTCCGTATCTAATCAAAATATGAACTTATTAGAATTGAAATAATCTCAAATCCCTAGAAAATTGGTGGGTGGTGACATGTGGCACGAATCTAATTTAATTTGAGAAGAAAAAAGAATGACACATCTTAATGTAAAATGAACCATTTTCCTAAGTAAAATTTGCTTGTATATTAATTTTCCGGTGTAATTAGAATATGAACTTATTATAATTAGAATAATCTCAAATCCCTAAGAAATTGGTTGGCAAAGAGCCACATGGCACCAATCTAATTTCTAAAATTTATTAAAAATCAATACAACCTAATAAACTCTATAATACACTATTTAAACATTCAACAAATACTTATCCTCCTTATCCTCCTTCCTTAAGTTGAAATAAGGAACTTTAATAAATAAACCTATGACTGATAACTTAATGAAATAATTAGGTCCCACTGTTCCATTACCACGGATAATTCTCTTGACAATATATCCCTGTTGAGAGCATGTTCTGGCGAGAGATTTCCAAGCAGATCATGACAATGAGAAAAAAGAATGCCGTGGGAAGCATGGCATTAGAGTGAACATTGTCTCTCGTCATGGCGTGGCTACCTCTCCTGCAATCCAGTGCTTAAAAGGGTCAGTAGAGGCCTGTCTTCAACGGCCTCGCCAACCTAGAGGGAGTGACACTTAAAGTGGAGGATTTTCATACGGTGGACGATGGAATTTTAAGCTCCAACAATGGAGTACCGTGCACTCCGTATTTTTGTTCATAAACATAAAAATCGAATACTTCATGGGCTTTCAATGATCGTGAATCATTCTCCGTGTTTTACAATAATTGTATATATAATATAAGATGGCCTTTTTTTCTTTTTTTTGTTAAATAGTGTACAAAAATAGTTTGGAAATTGTAGTTCTGAATAATTATTAATTTGGTTTATTTTTATGTTATTATAAATTTTAGAATATTTTGAAAATTAAAGGGATATAAATAAAGTTAATTGTTTAATTTCGTTAATAATTATATTTATTAAATATTTAAAATATTTTAAAATAGTAAGATTATATTTTATTTGAAGTTAAGTTTTTTTTTATTATTTGTTGACTTTAGAAAAGCTTTAGATATTATATCTTTGATAAGTTATGGAAGAGGCTAGAAGAGATTATAGTTCCTCTCAAGTTGAGAGTTGTTGTGACTAGCCTCTACATGAATGTGATTGTCAAGAGGGTTGGTCAAAAGAAATTAATTGCATTATCACCCTTACCCCCTACTTTTTTGGGAATTTACATTGATAAGCTAGAAGAGTGTTTGAAAGTTGCAAGATGTGATGCCCTGAGGCTCATCACTTGTATGGTCATTACTCTTCTCTATTAAGCTCACAATATCATTCTTTTAGCTAAGAGCTATGGTTATCTCGACAAGCAACTTAGAATCGTCCAAGATTACTTCTCCAAGAGGGGTATGACTCTTAATACTCACAGGACTAAAGTCATGATAATTAAATCCAAAAATATCAACTATGATAATTTTATTTATTATAATAACTACTTCAAGAAAGTTTCTTCATATAAATAAGTGAGAATTGACATTCAAAATCAACTCAATTGGAATTATAGCATTGAGAAACAGATAATTGGAGTGAAAAGTTTAATATGGGTTTGAAAACAATGGTAATTTGACAAATATTTGCATATGGAGTAAAAAAAATTCCTCTTTGAGACTCTCATCATCTTGTTATTTTATATGGATGTGAGGTTTGTGGATGTTGTATATCTAGAGAATTATGTTGGAAGATTGAGCTGATCCAAAAGAAATTTATAACCTCCAACCTCAAGATTAAAGAAAATACTCCTTACCATATCCTCTTGATTGAAGTTAACCTTCTCCCCATTGAAATCATGATTATGACTAGGTATCTCATGTATAAGAAGAAGTTATACAACATGGATGCCAAGAGGTTTATTAAAATGGCTTCTAACCTTAGCCAAAACACCTACCTCCACCTCAAGCGAGGTTAACATAAAGATGTGTAGCCTTATCTAAACCATTGGGGGGTAAAGGAGGAGAACATCTTGAAGAATAAGGATAATATTAAAAGTATTATTACTTCTGCTTTAAGGATAAGTTGTGGGACGAGAAGGAGTTAGAGACAAAAATGAAGCTAAGGTATTATGGGGAGGTGATCAACCCCAATCTTGGAAACCATAATTATCTTCTCTCTTGACCAATGATAAGAAGCAAAATGAACATTGACAACATACGAACTAATTCTCATAATATCCAAAGTAAAATTAGGCATCGGTCAATTACTAAAACACCTTGGGATGAGTCTGTTACATTTGCTAGACTAAGAGGGTTGAAGATGAAAAACCCTTTCTCTTGGATTGTAGAGCTCTTACTCACATCCATTCTAATTTTCAAAATATTTGCCACAGTACTAACCTTCCTAACTTGTTAAGTCAAAAAAAATATGGTAATCTAAAAACATTTATTTCCCTTCGTTTCAATTACAAAAATAAAATGTTAAAAATCTCAATTAATCTCTTACTTTTAAAATTCAATATACCATATTAATAAAACCATATTAATCTTAAAAGACATTCATCATCATATTTAATTATTTCAAATATTTTATAATATGTATATATATTCTAAGTACCCCATGGTATAGAAGCTTGTCTAAATTACATAACATGCATTCTTTACTCGTGAATTGAGGAACTGTTTACGACTCAATTAAACTATAAATTTGCTTTTTGGTGTAAATTTGGTCGTGTGATTTTTAGTGATGTATTATGTTTTATAGTTTTTTGGGTGTAAATCGGTGATATTTTATGTTCTATCATTTTATTTAAATGGTATTTTTTATATTTTTTAATAATTTAAAAGAAATTTTCAATTTTAAACATATAATAAAAATAACTAAATATATATATATATATATTATTAATAGTTTATTTTTTAATTTTTTTTGAAAGGGAAAAATGTATTTTTATTTTTTAATGACGATAGGACAATTTAATTTCACAAGAAATTTTATGGAGAATCAACTGTATTTCAAGGTATGTAATTTAATTGATAGGAGTGTTTATTTTAAAATCAAGTTGTCTTTAGTGAGATGTTTTGGAAGTTTTTCTGGTCTAATTTCTCTAAAATCCGACCGGAATTCTTTGAAATCATAAGCTTGATGGGTAAACCCTTCACAATGAAAATGCCCTGGGTTTTTCAGGGTGACGAATCCATATATACAATTAAAAATCAATTTAAATAACACACTAAAGTCAACTCTCTTTAAAATAGGGCTTTATAATTGCACTCTCGCACTTGCATAGTCCTTTGGATAAGTTTGCTTTTGAGGTCTGATTTCTTTTTGTTGTTTGTTTTGGTTCCATTTTGCGAAATAATTTTTTGGTGTAGAATTTCTTGTGTTTTTTGGTGGGGTGTGATGAATTGAGATATCTCTCACGAAAGATCTCTTTTGTTCATAGTTTTTGTGGCACATGAAGTAGTGGGATTTCGATGTTTATTGGGTTTGGTTCGGGTGAGGAGGGCTGCCTTGGGGAAATTGGAGGGAGTATTGTGCTTGATGGGATGTGGTAGAGCTAGAGTTGAGTTTTGGTGATGCATGTGCCCATGGAGAGTAGTGTTATCAAGCCTGTTGTTGGGGTCAGGTGGTCTAGGGTTAAGGAGCACGAGGCCTTTGCCTCAGTTGTCGTAGGGTTTCTCTTTTGGTGGTCTAGTGTGTTTGTAACAATGCTCACGTAGAGGGGTCGGGCTCGGCCGGGGATGGGGTTGCAGGGCCAATAGGTGGGATATGAAGGAGCAATGGTAGACGATGTCGGTGCGAGGGTTGTGTTTGATGGGTTATTGGGTCAAGACCGAAACCTTTCCCTAGGCCTTGTTGATCAACCTCCCACTCTAGAACAATTGGATTGTCACATGACGCATATTCTGGAAATGTTCAAGGAGATGCGACAAGAATGATATGATGATTGTAATGAAGTCATCACCTTCTTGAATGACCTGCAACAGAACCAATGGGATATGTTAGATTGTTTGGGCTCCATCTAAAGAATCCAACATGCCTAGACTTCATCAACTTTCTGGGCAAAGGGGTGCTAAGATGACCTGGGTCACTTCAATTCCAAGAACATAGGCTATAACTTAACACTTCGCAACCATGTATAATTTTGTTATTCCATCAGAAATTCAGAAATTTTCACGATAAATTCATCAAGATGGAGAGGAGGCTAGGGGTAAAAGGCATTTAATCCTTAATGTAGAGATTGAAGAGGCACATGTTCTAGGAAAACATGTTACATGAAAAAGGCACATTTATTGGTAGTTAAAAACTAGTATGAAAAAGGTGTCAGTGGAGTGCTAAAATACCCACCATGAAATAGTCTTGTGCATTAATGAAATTCTACAAATACTTCAAAATTTAGAGGACAAGGTATCCATCCCGGTAAAAGAATATCACAAACCTTAAATTTTCTATGACTTAAACACTATGAGACTCTTTATAAAATTAACTCAAAAGAAATTCTAAAACTCTTCTTTTATGCTTCCCAAATGAATTTTAATTTTTTTTTATTTATATTAATAAAAAAACTCTATTTAGCCTTATCCCATATATATATCCCATATATATGAATATATTATACCCTTATCCCATATGCCCTTATCATCTCAGTTTTAAATTTAGTAACGATATAAATGGTCTTATCAAAGATTCTAGAATTTAGTAACGATATAAGTTGCCTCGCTATCATAGATTCTAGAATATATTGAAATAAATATAAATAGACTTGAGCTAAAAAAACCATTGACTTTGCTTACACTTATTAATATCATAATATTCCAAATTTACAACTAACATTAATAATTAACCATAAATAACAATGGTTCATTTTTTGTACTTTTCAGTATGGTATATAATCTAAGAACTCTATTCTCTAGAACCGTGTGTAAGATACATAATATCCACTCAAGAAAGTAGTTTTAAATTATTATTTTTTTTTACTTTTTCAATTGGAAGTCGGTGATATAATTTTTAATGAGTTTCTCTAATTTTGTTATTTTTTAAACATTTTATTTAACTAATTTTTTATATATAAATATAATTTTTTTTTTGGAAATTTTTTATAATATAAAATTAAATTTTATACATTAGGTTGTAAAATAATTATAGATTTATTTTAAATAGAGATTTGATGTGAGTTAAGAGGTTCAATTTTTTTAAGTGCAAATTTATTTTAGAATACAAAATAAATGTGTATTTTTTTGTTATTTAAATTGTATTTTTGAATGTTATAGATATTAAATAACATGTGTATTAGGTTTCCACATTTCACTTACATATATATTCTTTATTTCTAGTTACTTTACATGAAATAATATTAAAGCATATGAAAAACTAATTAAATATGCATAGCTTACCTGTTTTTTATTATAGTGGATATTGTTATTTTATTTAGAGAATATTTTATTTTTATTTTAAGAGGGATGGACATACTTACATGTACACTGTGTAATGAACCTCTGAGCTTCACACTAGGCTATAAAATAAACTTCTAGACTCAATGAATCTCTTAAATAAATAAATAAACTTACACATCACCTTTACACTAAACTATAAGATGAACCTCTAAACTAAATCAACCTCTTAGGTAACCCAGAAAATTGTAGTCTAACAATTATGCTATTCCGATCATATTTTGAAAAAATCAACGAGAAATTTTTGTAAATCCAAGTAAAAGCTATATAAATTCATAATTTTAGGTGCCCTAAATATTTTGAAGGTGCTGAATCTATTTCTCCCATCGAAAACCTGATTCAAACACTGCTTGTACAAAATTTTCTATTTTTTCAGAAAATCCAACTACTTTAACATTTAATTTATTCCTCTACCTACCCACTCCAACCAGAAACCGTACCCAGACTAACGTAACGTATATAATTTATGATGACCGAACTCATCAAATAGATGTATGAAGAATCGTTTACTTCATCAAAGTACAACTTTTCAATTCGATGGATTCGTCCCGCGGGTTCCGGTGGCAGCCTGTCATGATTCGTTTTTATGATGTTTAGGTGACTGACTGATCCGGATTTAAACAGGAACGCAACAAATTACAGAGATAACCATATACACAATATGCAGCAGAAATAATACTTCATTTCATTAATGGAAACTACTAAAATATGCTTACAATCAGAAATGGAAATAAACTAGCTAGGGCGATGGTAGCTTATCTCTGAGAAGAGATGTGATGGCTACATGCCTCTGAACTGTGTTACAATGAGGCTCAAAAGCCTATTTATTGTTGAGAAACAATGAAAACCCTTCACATTCCAAAACCTAACCCTAGGAGATGAAACGCCAAACTGTGGGCCTCGTTTGGGGGTAAGT
>APFE030469244.1:100574-160095 GCA_000404065.3 Pinus taeda
AGTATTATCAAATCAATAATAAATTTTCCATTTCCATATTCAGATTCATATACGCTACTTTACTTAAGGAAAACCGCGTGTATATGCAACTA
The DNA here is from genome assembly GCA_000404065.3 of Pinus taeda. Taxonomy (NCBI): domain Eukaryota; kingdom Viridiplantae; phylum Streptophyta; class Pinopsida; order Pinales; family Pinaceae; genus Pinus; species Pinus taeda. Next base: position 100,667 of record APFE030469244.1, read on the forward strand.
TGTGTAATGCAACAAGTGTGTATCCAGTAAACTTATAATTCAGTTAGTTGCTTCTTAATGAGTGCATCAGAATATTATTAACCATATGACCAGTAAACAGGAGCAGTAAAGCAGAACAAATCATCACACACATGAACACAAAGATGTAAGGTGGAAACCCAATGTGGGTGAAAACCACCTGCTACAATTCGTCTCTATCTTCCTTTAATTAGAAACTTCTTTTTACAATGATTCTGTAATGGTGCAGTCTTATACCAGTATGCAAGCTGCTACTTGTAGAAGGCTACAACCTTCTCTCGTTCTCCAGCTTCTCCTAGAAGGGAGCTACAACCCCCTTAGCTCTTGTACTAGCTGAGGTACTAGTACATAGGTGTTGATCTACAGAAGGCTACAACCTTCTCTTTTCTTCCAGGGACCACGTTTCATAAATTTTCAGACTGGATCCATGAATAACATCAAGTATATCTACATCAACCAATCTCCTTTCGTACAAACCAATACTAAATCAACCAATCACTTCTTAGAATGTTGTAACCAGAAAACAGTAACAGTAACAGTAACCAGACACCAATTCTGAACCCAAAACACTGCAGTAGCAAACAGAAGTAGCTAAAACATATTTCATGAGATGTACACTACTTCAATATGCAGAACCCTGCGTACATACGCAATTGTATTAAGGCCAACCAGTGTATACGTTGTCTTCACTTGACAAACCCGCGTGTATATGCACCTCTGATGTGCCGAACCTGTGTACAAATCTATAAAAGATAATTTACCTTTTTCACTTAATCAAACATTAGTTATACCCAGATTATCAGATTTATAGATCTAATCATGCTCCAATTATAACATATCAAAATCACACAATGATACTACTATTCAAGCCTTAAAATCTTGACCTATCAATAGAAATTCCCCATCTTTTAGCACTCAGGTTCCTCCTTGGTTCAGATCCAGCAATGCACCATAACCCAATTCTAGATCTTGCACTTCATAAGATATTCAATACTTTAGTCAATACCTTTGCCAAATGATCTCCTTCCCTTTTTATAGTCTTAGGCCTTACTCAAACCATGGTCCAAAACCATTGAGAACCAATACTAGGGACCCAATACCTGGGTTCAACACTTCGGACGCAATACCACGGTCCAAAACCATAGGTCCAAATATAATGGACTAAATACCATTGGCCAAAAAAAAGTTTTCACACATGTACGCGCTTTTTCTTGCATGAAAGTGAATGTATACGTATACGCACCTTTTGATCGTCGAACATGCGTGTATACGCGCTTTGTTAGGAGGAACCTGCGTATATCCCTTTTTCTTTTATTCTGAGAGCCTGAACTGAGATCTTCCATCTGAGTGAGTTGCCATCAAGGACAACACCTGTGACATAGCACCAAACCTCTGTCATAATGCCAAAAGCCTATGCTTAGAGGTGAAAAGAACCTATGAAAATTAAGTAGTTTCTACCAATACACGTTGAAATGCAGACCAATAATTTCAACAAAAATACTAGTGGAATAAAACCGTTGTACTTAACAAGATCAGGGCCACCTTGCACAAGACAAATTTAAAAAGATCTTAGTTGAAATTTATTCATTAAGGAAAGCTTTCTGCCTAAGCTATTCTGTGAAGTTTAAATCCAGTAGAAATTAAGGTCCACATTGCATAAACAATTCAATCATAGTATATAATGCATTGTTATATTTTTCTTCACAACATTCTGCTAAAAATATCTGTTAACTTTTAAAAACAGGGTTAAAATGTAAGAAGTTTGACTAAAATTGGCGGGTGAATTAGTATTATCAAATCAATAATAAATTTTCCATTTCCATATTCAGATTCATATACGCTACTTTACTTAAGGAAAACCGCGTGTATATGCAACTATGTGTAATGCAACAAGTGTGTATCCAGTAAACTTATAATTCAGTTAGTTGCTTCTTAATGAGTGCATCAGAATATTATTAACCATATGACCAGTAAACAGGAGCAGTAAAGCAGAACAAATCATCACACACATGAACACAAAGATGTAAGGTGGAAACCCAATGTGGGTGAAAACCACCTGCTACAATTCGTCTCTATCTTCCTTTAATTAGAAACTTCTTTTTACAATGATTCTGTAATGGTGCAGTCTTATACCAGTATGCAAGCTGCTACTTGTAGAAGGCTACAACCTTCTCTCGTTCTCCAGCTTCTCCTAGAAGGGAGCTACAACCCCCTTAGCTCTTGTACTAGCTGAGGTACTAGTACATAGGTGTTGATCTACAGAAGGCTACAACCTTCTCTTTTCTTCCAGGGACCACGTTTCATAAATTTTCAGACTGGATCCATGAATAACATCAATCAAACATCAAGTATATCTACATCAACCAATCTCCTTTCGTACAAACCAATACTAAATCAACCAATCACTTCTTAGAATGTTGTAACCAGAAAACAGTAACAGTAACAGTAACCAGACACCAATTCTGAACCCAAAACACTGCAGTAGTAAACAGAAGTAGCTAAAACATATTTCATGAGATGTACACTACTTCAATATGCAGAACCCTGCGTACATACACAATTGTATTAAGGCCAACCAGTGTATACGTTGTCTTCACTTGACAAACCCGCGTGTATATGCACCTCTGATGTGCCGAACCTGTGTACAAATCTATAAAAGATAATTTACCTTTTTCACTTAATCAAACATTAGTTATACCCAGATTATCAGATTTATAGATCTAATCATGCTCCAATTATAACATATCAAAATCACACAATGATACTACTATTCAAGCCTTAAAATCTTGACCTATCAATAGAAATTCCCCATCTTTTAGCACTCAGGTTCCTCCTTGGTTCAGATCCAGCAATGCACCATAACCCAATTCTAGATCTTGCACTTCATAAGATATTCAATACTTTAGTCAATACCTTTGCCAAATGATCTCCTTCCCTTTTTATAGTCTTAGGCCTTACTCAAACCATGGTCCAAAACCATTGAGAACCAATACTAGGGACCCAATACCTGGGTTCAACACTTCGGACGCAATACCACGGTCCAAAACCATAGGTCCAAATATAATGGACTAAATACCATTGGCCAAAAAAAAGTTTTCACACATGTACGCGCTTTTTCTTGCATGAAAGTGAATGTATACGTATACGCACCTTTTGATCGTCGAACATGCGTGTATACGCGCTTTGTTAGGAGGAACCTGCGTATATCCCTTTTTCTTTTATTCTGAGAGCCTGAACTGAGATCTTCCATCTGAGTGAGTTGCCATCAAGGACAACACCTGTGACATAGCACCAAACCTCTGTCATAATGCCAAAAGCCTATGCTTAGAGGTGAAAAGAACCTATGAAAATTAAGTAGTTTCTACCAATACACGTTGAAATGCAGACCAATAATTTCAACAAAAATACTAGTGGAATAAAACCGTTGTACTTAACAAGATCAGGGCCACCTTGCACAAGACAAATTTAAAAAGATCTTAGTTGAAATTTATTCATTAAGGAAAGCTTTCTGCCTAAGCTATTCTGTGAAGTTTAAATCCAGTAGAAATTAAGGTCCACATTGCATAAACAATTCAATCATAGTATATAATGCATTGTTATATTTTTCTTCACAACATTCTGCTAAAAATATCTGTTAACTTTTAAAAACAGGGTTAAAATGTAAGAAGTTTGACTAAAATTGGTAGTGTTGTGATCTACACTAAGAAAATTTAACTCACCTTTAAAATACTCTGGAAAGCTCAAAGCAATTTAGTGGAACCAAGAACAAAACGCATAGCATCCCTAATTCTGAAGACTTTATCTTAAAGCAATTATTAAGAAATTTATTCGAACATAGCTTAATATATGCAATTATAATTATTCTATTTTAATCGATGTCAAACTCTAGGTTACACAACATGGCTCTTTAATATCTTTGAATAACTAAAAAGTGTTCCTATAGATTTTAGTGTGAAATGTAAGCATCTTCTCAAATATTTCAAGAAAACCATTCCAACTTATCTTTTGTATATGATACTTAATTTTTCTGACTGTATAAAATTCATTTATTAAAGCGGCACGTTAACAGAATATAGCATAAAGGCTGTGATGAAGAGTTACTACCCTGCTAACAGATTTTATAACGATCTAAAGGAATGTTCTCAGGTATTTTAGCAAAAAAATCCTTGAACACCTTCAAGTTGTTTCTTATGACAGGGATTGTGCATGCAGCATAACAAATCCATGGTTTTGGTAATCAAGGTGATAAAAGAGCCTGCTCTCTAAAGGTGTTCATACTCCAAAAGTGTTGGATTTTACCATAACTCACTAGAATAGAACCAGTGCATTTAAGTATGATTGAGAAGATATATTTCTCACTGCACGACATGCATCGTATCTTCCACAAAAGGTCTGGAAGATATCACTGGGCAACATTTTCCATTTTCACATCAAGAAAATGATAAGATGTCTCTTCTAAATTTATAGTTGAGATAGAAATATGTATTAGCTTTTATTTGGTAGTAAATTATTCACAAAAATAAAAGTTCTATTTTCTTCCTCCATAATTTGAGGATCAAGGAAGATGGGAAATTTTGGTAAATATGCTTATGCAGTTGTAAATTTATACAGTTGATAAGAAAATTGCATATTCCTTATTTTTTCTCATGATGTAACAAAATGATGCATTTTTCTCCAAAGTATCGAAAATTATGCACATAAACTTTGACAAAGACACAGGTCATGTTGTTCCCCTGAAAGTGAAGCGTCAACATTACATAGGAAGGATAATTCACAAGCCCCATTTGTGCAGGGTGAATTAAGGTGAACCTCAAAACAGCTTGCTTTTGCAAGCAAATCGGCCCACAAATGACAAGCAAGGCTTATTTGATTGATGATCTCTAGTAATTTTAAAAATAAAAGTAAAGTTAAACTTTAAATTTAAACTTAAAAATAAACCATACAGTAGATAGGTCGCCACTACAAGTTAATCTGGAGTAATATAATAAAACATTGTATCCCAAATACTCAATAACTACTTACACCAAACAAAACCAACAATTTCAGGACGGCCATAACTACTGAATTTTGAATTGGGTATGGAGATGTACTTTGTTCTTCTATGATCTTTGATTTTATATCTCCAAATGGGTAGAAAGAAAACAATCCTTAGGAACAAACATCCTCTTAACTTCTCCCTGAGTTTTGAGCCCTTTTCTTTTCAGATAGGGCACCGAGAAAATACAAATTTCCTACCATAAAAGTATAGTTGGAGATCCCTTTTATTTTCTAAATTTATATACCTAAAAAAATGCAGAAATCCTGCCATAGCTCTATAGATAGAAAACATTTTTTCAATTTGGGCACCCAAAAAAAATTCAGACTCCTCTCATAAATCTACTGCTAACCATTTTTTTTTCATTTGGACACCCCAACAAATATACAAAATTATCACTAGGATATGAAAAAAAATATCAACATAACAACGAAAACGAGTTACTCTGTAGCTAGTTTCTCCTTTTTCTTTCAAGTACATAAAAGGAAAAGAATTATGGTAAGAAAAAGTTACAGCTACAAATTTAAACTTCGAAAAACTCAAATCCTACAACTTTCATCTAGGTATATTGAAGAAGAATTAGATTACCTTCTACTCCTGAATGGTATATTCCAAGGCCAAACCAGTTTATGTATCCATTCATGGGTGTGAGGTCATAGACATTGAGATACACAGGCACACTCCTAGACTTGACCCTCCTAGATGAAAGTTTCGATAACATACTCAACCCTTTACTTTTTTTCCTTTGCAGATTGCTGTAATTTTTTTTTTCGTTAAATCATTCAGATCAAAGTTTTCTACGTTAAAATGTCTATAGGCCCTAAGAGTTGAACCTAGGCTCTAATACCATATGTAACAGCCCCGAAATTACAATACGTAATTAATTAGATTAATCAAGTGATTTATAATCAGCATGCAATTTATCAACTAGTTAACATTACATTTCAAAATTAATGTGAGGAGAGACTACTTACCTATGGAATTCTAGTTGAATTCTGCTAACTGCAACAAAGTTTTGGGGACGACTCTCCACCCAACCGTAGGTTCAGTTGCACAAAATCTTGCTACAACTGGCCACCCCCGAGCCCTCAATCAATGTACTACTGCCAGGGAATCCTTTGTCTCACAACACTATTCTCCCAAGAGAATGGATGGTGGAATCATGGAATGATGGAATGCCTCTCATCTTCCTCACCATCTATTAAATAGAGAAAACATTGGAAGGGGAACCATATGCACACACTCCATGTGTCTACATGCAACTTTATTGCTTTCTTCTTTTATTTCTTTTGTTTTTACTTTTTGATAGCTTTACTGATTTATACTGCTTTCTTGTTTTATTTCTTTTTATATTTATTTAGAGCTTTAGTATTGTTATTTATTATTTTATTATTAATTATTATTTTTACTACATTACTATTTTTTTTATTTTAAAATTTTTGTTATTGTTTATTATTTATTTTCTTGTATTTTAATATTATATTATATTATTTAGTATTTATTATTATTATTATTATTATTATTTATTATTTATTATTAAGGGACATTACAGATAGTAGAAGCCATGCATAGTGGAATGTTTTGTCATGTTTTTGAGCTTCACGACAATTCTCCAAGAATTCCTTGCAAAGGAACTCGGACCAATTAAATTGGACCCCCTCCACGCACTACTCAGCAAGTGCTACCACTGGCGCAGGTACCTCGTCCGCGTGGCACTTGCGCATAACCTTACCTGCAAGTATTTGGGTCACCACTCTTACTTCTTTGGCATTGATGCTAGATATGGCGTAGCCCCGCTTCTTCTTTTCTATTTTATACTTCTTCTTCATGGCCTTCGCAATGGCTAGGTCACTGTTTTTCCCCTTCAAGATATTTGTGGGGTCCTCTCCTTTACATGATAGCTAGGTGATGTGGTGAATCAAATGTTCTATGATGGGGATGGGCTCCTCCATCCACAAATACCCACCATGCACCAGGAAAAGTAGATGCCTGATGACGAAAATTGTTATTGGGGCACGGTGGAAATGTGGTACCTAAAGCAGGTTTAGTAGCCTTTCCTTTTCCACTCCACACAACCACTTTCGCGACTCTAATTTGGTAATCCCCGCCATGGTGTTCTGCTTAGGCTTCATGAGCTGCGTGGTCTCTAAGTGAGGGAACTTCTCGTTGTTAGGTCCCAATCTTCAATTTTAAGCTAGGCACCCATCCGAGGTGCGTGCCCTCAAAAACGATGTTGTTTGGGAGGAGTGGGGTCTGGAGAGAGCTCTTGCTTTCATCAAAATCCTTGGGCACTTTAGCCTTCCCCTTTCGCGGGGGGATATAGACGAGCAGCTTTGTTGGAGGGTGCACAGGCTCAGTTTCCTCCTCCATGCCTTCATCCTCGTCTTCTTCGATGATCAGATCCTCCAGGTCTTCCTCCTCTTTGTCAGTTTCTATGTTAACAACTTTCCCCTTCTCCTCCATTGTCATCTTGGTGCGCAACAAGTTTCAGGGGGACACACGTACGAGAACCATCACCTATTTGTCTTTCTTCGATCTTAGTGTGCACGGTGATTTAGGGATTTCTGCCATAATCTCGACGCCTTCAGGGGCATCTCCCACAGTCATGTCCTGTGCAACCTCTTCGACGGTCATCTATGTGATTTCTAGAACTTCCTCAGATGCTGCCATCGTGTCCGACCAGAAATCTATCACTCGCGTACTCAAGGGCTTAATCAACACTCTGCATAGGGCAAGCAGGGCTCTGCTTAGGCTACGAGGGGTATACAACTTCTCAATTCACAAATGACCAAGTGTCGTTTGTTGGGAAGCCCTTTGTAATTTATAGCGCCTTTTGAATTTGAATTCGACCATTCCCCCCAAATTCGGTTCATTAATGCTCCCTTGGCAGCAGGTTTTCTGAAATCTTGCCCACAAATCGCATCTTAAATGCTCGTCGCTTGCTCCATTTGGTCTCAAGTCGAGCATCACATCATGAATAGTGACTTCAACGTTCACTTTCTGGCCAACCCACGTGACAGTGTAGCCCCCCTTGCGCGGTTACAGACCTTGTGACTCTTTGCTTCTGAATGCAGCTCCAATATTGTGCAACTCCCAGGTAGAGTAGTTTATAGTCCTACACCTCCTTTCAACTGCCAGGAGCACTAAGACTATACTTTCCACTACTAGTCAGGTGGATGCGCCACCTATATAGGGTGTCATCCAGTCATCCATCACTTTTTCTGTAAAATACCCACCTTTTATTATTACTGCGGTGTTGCGCACTTTATCACCTTCAGCATGCCACCCTAGTTGATTTGCTTAGTAATATGCAGTCCAAGCTAAGGCATCAGACTGATCAATTCATGGCGATAGTCCTCAAACTTATTAGCGTGATCATGCACACCCTCTTTTACCACCCTGGTCTTCTTATTGAAAAAATCTTCCTTTATCTCATCCTCCAGTTTCTTGACTTCCACTTCTACCAGAGCACTTTTATTCCTTAATCACACCCTTTCTTTCTCAAGTTCTTGTAGCCTAAAATTGCTCTGTTGGATTTATTCTTCCAAGGTTCTGCGAACTGTCGTATCTACTGGTGTTGTCATGTGCGGACTAGGCATTTCATGCTCTATGGGGATTATTGTGTTTGCTTCATACTCCAGCCTTGGAGGTGCCTGTGTCGTCAGGTTCTTGCATGCGGTCCTATAAGCCCATAGAACCACTGGTACATGCAAGTCCTAGTCAGTCTACTTCACACTGTGGGCCTTGTTCAACGCTTCACACACTTTTTTAAAGGCTTCTGCGTGGATAACCTTTTGTGCACTTGGTCTTTCCATACTTTGTGGTTCCAACCGGAGGGGTTGTTCTCACCATTTCCTTGCATGCACCTGCTTAATGACTGTGTCTCCTAACGTGAAGACTGTGTGCATCCGCGTAGGTGTCGCACCATATACCTGCATCTAGCTGGATAGGTGGGCGCACAGACCGTTTTATCTACCAATATTGTTTATTAATCACATCTGAGGCTTTCCAAACCGCATGTGCATCGTCCTTCTGAATTTGTGTCAGTCCTCAAAAATTCTTTGGTGCATACCCCACCACCTCGCGGGCATAGCATGTAGTACCCATTTCAAAGCTTCGAAACATTGATGTTCTGGCACTTCTCTTTCAAATATTCTCAGGAAGTCATCCACCTCACTTAACCCATTATACATAGGCAAATCCCTCACCTCCATTGGTACGTAGCGCAACGATCTCGTCATAATGTTATAGTTCAGTGTGGTTACCTTGTGTAACTAGTTCTGCCATCATTCTATTTCCTCGTCTGAATCTGATGTGCATGAGCTTTCGCACTCCCGTGAGATTCGTCCATTCGAGGTCGGATTCACCCAGTCTTGCTCTCACGCAGTTATCTTATAGATGCGGTCCAAGTCATCATTGTTGTCGTAGTCGTGCACCGACTTCGTGTAGCGCGATCCTTCTGCAAGGTCCAACGGTACAACCATGCACAGAGACGTTTTCTCAAAAATCATCTTGTGCTTCTTTAGATTTATCACCCCATTCATGTTAGTGGCCTAATCTATTCCTAATAGCACGAGGTAGGGATTGTTGTCATCAACAATCTCTATCACTTCGAAATCTACTAGCATGCTTGCTCCTTCGATATCCACTGTGATTACCTGCAATCTCCACACCGGTAGGATCTTTTGTTGGTTCGTCATTGGCAGTTAGATAGGAGACCATTGCAGTGTAGGCCTTCCCATGCACTCCCATGTCTGCTTCGGCAAGACATTCGCATTCGATCCTAGATCCAGGATCACGTGATCCATCTCATATTCCCTAATCTTCGCGGTCAATCTCATCTCCCTTCCCATTTGCATTGTGTGATTTCTGAGCTTCTGGACTATGCGCAGTTCTCCTTGCGCAGTCTGAGTGCATCTATTTATGAGTTCTTGCAGCCCCTTTACAGCCTTGCTATCGTGCAACAACTTCATGCATGTTTCCAGGAACATGGTGAGCATCGATGGGTCCATTTCCGGCTCTAGTCTGTCTTTACTTCCTGAAGTGGAGGCATCAACAAAGCTCTTCTTGGCTTCCATGAAGGTTTCCTTAGCGTGCTCCAAATTAAACACTAGTTCCTTCATTGGAGCCTTGCGAACCCAAGTACTTTCTTCAGGCTACTTGCCTTTGTCATCTCCTATCATAAATCCACTTCGGAACACAGTATTCGCATTAGGGTCTTCCTCATGCCACTCAGACCTCATCATTTGTAGGCTCTGAGTCAGGGGAGGTTGGAGTGCTCCTTTATCGCGTAACCTTGCTATCAGCGTGGGGAAATTCTCCATCTCATGATCAAAAAATGTATAATGTAAACATGATGGCCGCGTTGGATTTGTACAATTATGGGCATATAATGTCCTGGCCCTCTGCAACTGTAACATATCAGCTGTCCGCGACCTCTTCTTGGTCCTCCTCCACCTTGGCCTTGTCCACGCCCCTAAAATCTGGTTCGCACCATCCCTGTGTTCTGATTAAGGGATCGCGTTTTGGCTTGAACTCTGTAGGTAGGAGTCTGATCTATCATCAACTCACAACTTCTACAGGTGTGCTCATCATGTCCCCCTGATCTACAGAAATTACAGAAAAACTGCTGTGAATTTTGCATGTACTTTTGCAATAAATGGCAGTTATCTGTAGCATGCTTTCCTCCTATTTGACAAATCATGTACCATAGTGCAGGCATTGCGCTCAGTCCTACTTGTGCCTCTGGTCTCAATGGCATTGGCCCTCCTCTCGTGAGGTAATTCGCGAACATCAGGCAGTGGTCCTTGTCATGTCCTTGGCATTTGCACTTTACGCACCATACCTCATCGCGCACTTCTAGGCAAGTTGCCTTGTCTTGTTTCAAACTCTGCATCTCAAGGCACAAGTTTTTCAACTGCGTGTGAATCTATTGAAATCCTAGGTTGGGATCTTGTATCAGGGTCTCATGCAATCTCATCGCGACCTCCAAGGCCTCGGCCTAAGTTGTTAGCCTCTGTTGTGACAACACGTTCCTTAGATGCGGTGTTAACGATGCTACAAACCATTTGTGGCATTGTCCATCCATCAATGTCATGTTAGTTTCATGAATTGTGCATTCAGTATCTGATCCAACTCCCAAGGGGTCTCACCTGGTAACATTATGATTTCTTTGAACCCAATTATCAACTACACCTCTGAATTTGGCCTATTAAATTCTTTGTTTAGCGCAACTTGGATATTTGCAATCCCTGCATTTGGATTGTCATTGGAATGCTTAATGTACCAAGTCAGCGTGCAATCCTGCAGAGAGCTGACCAATGTTGCTTTCTTTATATTGTCATCCATGACTCCCTGCACTTCCCATACAACTTTTATCATGAACCAAAACTGGTCTGGATCTTCATTCCCCACTCCCTTGAAGATTGGAAACTTTATGGCACTATCCATATTGCTTCACAGTGGTGGCGGAGGTGGTATGGGCGAAGATGGGGGTGAAGATGGTGAAACTGGCTGTGGTGTGGGTGGGGGTGGTATGTGCGGAATCCTCTGCCTTATCAAATTGATCGCACTTCTTGATGAGACCTTCGCGAGCTCTTCCTCGCCTCCTCATGGAGGTGAAATCAAGGGGCTAGTTTCTAGTTCTGTACTACCTTCATTTCTGTAGATTCTCCCACTTCGTGTAGCCCCAAACATCAATTTATTCGCATAACTTGTTTTTCACACAATTGAATTTTAATCCAAGTGTTTAAAGATTTAACTTACTTACCTTGCGGCCCTTTGAGGAAGCGTTTTTCTACCTCGCTGTAGCTAACTGAAGTATCGACCATGAACTCGGTGATGAATCCTCCTATGATTTGATCGAGCCAGTGATCAACAGTGCTCACTATCTTATCCTCCGATGCTTCCAATCTGCGCACCAATTCTGGAGTCCACACAATAGGTCTGTTGAGTTTACACCTTCGTTGGCTATCTGCTAACTTCATGATCCACTCATATAGCTTAGTGGGGAAAGATATGAAGAAAATTTCGTGGATCTCTGTATATAAGTAGCATTCTAACCACTCTTCCTTTGATAGTTGCAGATTCCTGTTTTCCTGCACTGCGAACTCATGAATCTTTCTGTCCAACCAATCTTCAATTCCTTTCTTTGTTGGATTCCAGTGATACGACATCAGACAGTTCTATGCAGATCCCGGTCCTGGCAACAAAACCATTTGTTGGCTTGTTGGGGCTTAACCCAGGTTTGGAGTTAATTAGCCAAACAAATCCTATACTATTGGCCATTTCAGCAACAGTCTGCGGATCGCGGACTGAGGTCTCACCCGAAGTAGTATGGGGGGGTGCTAGAACCAAGTTTCCTCACCCTTGAGATGTGTGAGAGGTTGAACTAGTCCAACTATTAGTCCCCTCACGCAGGTTGTTTCGCACACTTCCCAAGCCTTCGTGCCCTGATATACTTGCCTTCGCGCAACCCTAACCAAGGGCTATGGAGCTTCCGCGGTGCTGGAGCAGCACTCTGCGCTATTCCCCTAAGTCGCACCTGAGATCTTACTTATCTTCCTATGCCTAGTCAATTATCTTTGCATAAATGGATGCCCTACATTATATATATTTATACAACACATTCATAAGAGTTCACGCAAAAAATAAACAGTACGCTTGCAACTTAAACCCAATCATACATCAAAATAGGGGAAGATACATAGTAATATGGTAAACTTCTCTTTATTAATTATTCCAATGATTATAGACTCGACCTTCCCTACACACTCAGTTGTAGGGATCTGTGCACTCAGCTGCGAACTACTAGGCCTCTGCGCACTCAGCTGCAAAGCCTTCTCCTACTCTATGACCCAAAGACACACTTTACACTTCGACTCAGTCTCTTAGATTCATCATGCTTCCATTCAATTAGCTATCCTATACACTTAGAGCGTCACTCTATTTATACAATCCCATGGTCCGTCGACCATGGGTAGGTCTATCACGCCGACATTACATTACAAAAACGAGGGCGGACAACCCTGTGACTCTATTCTAACTTTGCGCTCCGCACCCATAATTCGCAGAGCTTTTACAAAAGACTTAGTCAAAACTTGGGCTTTAAGCCCCAAAACATGCCTTGGGGGAATTCCATGCCCAATAGTGTTCCTTCAAATCAGCACAGGTATAGAAGGTTACATGATCAGTACAATGGCTACATGGCTCTAATGACTGAGCTTGTAGATATTGAGCCATCTTCTTTCGAGGAAGCAATAAAGAAACCTGTATGGGTTGATGAAATGGTGGAGGAATATGAATCCATTGTAAAGAATAGTGCTTGGGAAGTGGTCCCAAGACCGATAAATAAATCAATTGTGGGTTCAAGATGGATCTTCAAGTTTAAGCATGCAACAGATGGAAGCATAGAGAAGTATAAGGCCATATCTGTGGTCAAGGGGTACTCTCAAGTTGAGGGAATTGACTATGAGGAGACCTTTTATCTTGTAGCAAGGTACTCATCCATTAGATCAATTCATGCTCTAGATGCACAAATGGGGTGGAAGATCAACCAGATGGATGTAAAAATAACATTCCTCAATGGGGTTATTGAGGAGGAGTGTACATTTAGCAACCAAAAGGTTTTGAGACATTTGATCGAGAGTCTCATGTATGTAGACTAAAGTGAGCATTATACGGTATCAAACACGCACCCTGTGCTTGGTACATTAGGATCGATAACTATCTCACTAGTTTGGGCTTCACCAAAAGTGGGGTGGTTGCAAACCTCTATCACATCTTGGTAGAAGGTAAATTATTGATTATTGTCTTATACGTTGATGATTTTATTTTAACTGCTAATGAGTAGCTGATCAGATATTGCGAGGACCTTACAAGAGAATTTGAAATGAAGGACATGGATCTCATGCACTACTTCAATTTGGAAGTATGCCAAGGCAATGGTGAAGGGTTTGTCTCTCAAGGCAAGCATGCAAATGAGATACTGTAGAGATTTCACATGGATAGTTGTAAACCCATGGAGACTCCTCTAGCGACCGGTTGGAGGAAGGAAGATGCCACTTTAGGTGAAGAAGCAGATGCTACCATTTATCGGCAACTTATGGGTTCACTGATGTACGTTGTAAACACACAACAAAATATGTGTTATGTAGTCAACTAGCTGATCCAAGTTATGGTTAGGCCAACCAAAGTATTTTGGAAGGAAGCTAAACATGTTTTACGGTACCTCAAAGGCAATACCTAGTTTGGACAATGTTACAAATAGATAGAGGGAGTGAAGTTGCATGGCTTCACAGAAGTAGATTGGGTGGGGAGTCCATCATATCCAAAGAGTACATCATGTGGAATTTTTAATGTTGGGTCCACAACTGTTTTTTGGTACAATAGGAAGAAAATATATGTGGTGCTCAGCTCGACAGAAGTAGAATACATGGCTGCAAGTCAGGCAACATGTGACGCGATCTGGATGAGAAAGATACTAATGGGACTATTTAGTCAAATGATGGATCCAACTTTGATCTACTATGATAATCAAAGTCACATCAAACTCTCTAAAAATTCTATATTTTTCGATCGATCCAAGCATATAGAAATCTAGTATCACCATTTACGGGAATGTGTGTAGAGGTGGATAATGTTGCTAGAATACATTCCGATAGAGAAACAAGATGCTGACATTTTGATTAAGGCCTTGTCAAGAGGGAAGTTTGAGTTCCAGAGGGGCAGGATAGGGGTGGCTGATAATCCTTTTTTTACTGAGAGGAAGTGTTGAAAATGCAACAAGAAAATCTTAGTTTGACATTGCCTTGGTCAAACTAGAGATTATTCAAATTTCCACATTAATAGAAATCTTGGAGGTAGTTAACTAAGGTGTCATGGCTCTTATTACTCAGTTAAATCAGTTAATTCGAGTTGGAGGGCTTGAGTTCAGTTAAGCATGAGTGATTGCTAATTTGTAGTAATCTAATTTAGTTATATTAAGTTGTGTTCAGTTAAACTATTTCATATTGTTGGAGGAACTAGTGGAAGGTCACTTGTGTAGTGTGACTTCATTCTAACTCAGTGATCATCCAATTAACTAATTAATCAACCCAAAATAGCTAATGGATGCAAATAATTCAAGTTACCTAGTTGAGGTGGAGATTCCAAAGAAGTGTAACATCAGTTGTAGACTATTCCTGAGTGTATAGGTGTTGCATGCAACTTGATGATTAACTTGAGGAATTGCACAATCCATTTTGGAAAAATTCCTAATTAATAGGGGCCTAATTTCTCAAGAAATTGTGCAAGGAAATAGGGGCTCAAGCAAAGGCAAAAATTGACTAAGTATGGGTCAGAGCTTCTCAGTGAGGAGAGAGATAGGTTATTCACTTGTAGGGTGTGGTCAATTGAGCAAATCAATTGTAATACATCTCTATTCATCAAATTAATGCAAGCATGCATTGGGGGTTTTAGCAACTTGCTTTCCCTAGGAAAAATATTGTGTGCATGTGTGTTACTTCTTATTGCATGTTTATTATTTGTGTTCTAGATTGTGAATAATTTTCCATAGAGAAATAAATTAGGTTCGTGTCTTGTGATTTTGATTAAAACTTCATAAGCAATTGCAAACATATACATAATTTCTACAAAACACACTATTTTAAATACAATGAAAGAATTACAACATGTGTATGTATTAAATAAGCTTTGTGTTGACACTCCAAAGATTAGATATCTCATAGATTATGCGATGATTAAATGTGTTCTTTTTATTTACATGTATTCCTTTTCTTTGATAACAACTATAGTAGGACAAGTCCCATTAAAGTTGGACTCAAGACATGTTTCATAAACACGATAGAAACACTTAGGATTATTATTGATTGGAAGGATATCTTCCATTCCCACCCAATCCTTTCTCTAAGTTTGTTATGCAATGAACAAGGCCTCTGTAGCATTATTTTTTTTGTTTTAGAATCATTATCTCCATTATGTAGCATTCAATTAGAAGTTCATATTTCCTTTCATAGGTTAAGAAGCCCATTGATGCTTTGAAATTTGCACATACAATGCAAGTGCCTCACAATTCTTCACAAGTCTATGCCCTCAGATTGGTAAATTAATGTCCAAGATTTAAGATAATTGAATTGACTAACAGAGCTTCATAATCCAACTTGGTTGAATGTTTACCTCCAACGACATTTCTTCCCCAAACAAGTTCATCATCACTAGGACTATGCCTTTCATGAGCTCATTGAAGAGATTATATATAATTGGTCCACTCAATGGACCAATCTCTCACTATAAGTAAACCATTAACATTCAACCAACCTTGTGCCTAAATGGTTGTAGATGTTGGATTTGACATTAAATTTAAAGTAGTTCTCTATCATTTGAAACTAGTAGATTTGATATTTAGAAAATAATATTCTTTCATTGTATCCCATAATGGCATTAACACCTACCCTAACTTGAAATCCATTACCAAGTTTTCAAGCCTGATCACTAGGAAAGCTAGTGTGAGGGATTCCATTGATTTGATACATTGTGGGTGCTTTTCCTTTTCTTTCTAATTAATCTAGTATTGCACCAAGTGCAATATACATTTGTATTAAAATCCTCCTCCACAAAATCTCTTTGTTAATCTATTCCATAATGACTTAACAACAAGTGAATGACAAAACAAATGTATATCCTTGAGTCCCTAGGCTCTCAAAGCCTTTGGAGCTATAATTTTTTTTTCCAAATTACCTAATAAATGTGTTTATATTCACTAGTGCCTTGCCACAAAAAATTGAAATAGAACGTCTTAATATTCTCTAGAATTCCTTTCAAGACATGGGAAAACATATGCCAATACACAAGAATAACCTCCATAATTGAATTGACCAAAACTAACTGACCTCCTATTAACAACCATCTGTTGCACGATAGTGTGATTCTTTTTTCTACTTTCCTTGTCAACCAAATCCAACCAACCTTCACCTGATTATTTGGTTTTAAGTGGAACCACATATATTTAAATCTTGTATTTATTTTGAAGGATAGAAAGGGAAAGTATCTTTGATAGTTGAACCAAGACCATTAATGAGATTATAAACATAAGTGCAAATTTGGTATCGTTAAATTCCATCTTTGTAGCCACCTTATAGAGAACAAGAATACCCTTGAATGAATTGAATTTGTGTTTATAATTGAAACAAAAGAGAAGCACATCATTTGCAAATCATAGATGTGTAAGCCTTGAAGGTTTTAACCATGTACAATTAATTTGTTGTAAACGAATTCTTAATTAAAACAAAAAAGATGGAACTGCAAACACACATATTAATATAGAGTTTTTATCCTGGAAACCAAAAACCTGGAAAACCAACAAGACTTTTTTTGATGTATCTCTTGATGATTACATAGCCGCTATGCAATTCCCTCTTAAAAGAGGGTTTCCTTATAGGATAAAAAACCTAATATAAATTAGTGACGAATGACCTAGATTGACTATGAAATTACAATATTTTACAAGACAAAATTTCCAAAAATTTCACTTTGAGTGCGTTATTGAAAGCAACGATAGTTATATGGGGGGGAGAGCCCCCCAATTAGGAATTAGGGTCCAAAAATGGATAATCATGCAAAGAATATAATACATACACAACAATCCTTTCCCATCTACCAACCCTAATACCGTCCATTGTTCTTTACCACTTTGCATCATTTAGTGCTTTTATAAGGCCTTCTGTCACCTAAATAAATTAAAAAGGGAGAAAGAGGGAAACCTTGCTTTAGTTCCCTACAAAAATTGAAAAAAAAAAGAAGAAGTTGCCCCATTGATTAACACAACGAAGGACACATAAGTAACATAAACAATAATCCATTTTACTATAGGAAGAGAAAAGTCAATACGCAATAATAATAATATCAAATAAAGCTAGGAGACCCTATCAAATGCCTTCAACGAATTGAGCTTGGATACAACTGTAGGGTATTTAGAGAGTTTGACATAGTGCAAACCTTGTTGGGTAGTACATATGGCTTCATGAATTTGCCTTCCCTCAAGAAATATAAGCTGCTCTTGAGACAAAGTTTGAGAGAAAAAACTTAATCCTAGCAACTAGAATATTCACAATTATCTTGTTGAGGTAGTTGCAAAGAGATATAGGTCAAAACCCCTTAAATGTCTTAAGACAATCCACCTTGGAGATAAGAGCAACAAAAAATTGCATTAATATTTCTAGGAACCTTCTGAGACATCTTAATCTCCTCCCACCACCTGGAGAAGATCCCCATCCAATAACTCAAAGAAAGATATAATTCAACAGTCCACTTATTGAGACCCAAACTCCTTATCTTGTTAATAGTTTTTAACTTTTAACAACTATTATGAACCGAAAACTATAGAAATTTACATTTGAATAAGATACAAAAATAAATGATGATACACAACTATTAGCCTTATTTATAAATATGATTGAAGAGAAATTTGTACCTTTTTATTAACAAAATATATTTTTAATAAAATTTATTTATGTATATTATATTTGTTTATTTTATTATGTTTATATATATTATAGTATCTATACTTATATCTATATTTATTTTTGTGTATTTAATACTCTATAAAATAAAACATGATCAAGGTGTTTTGACATATCCAAGGCCTTTGAGTAATAATTCAAAATCGTGAACTTCTTCCGTAAAAGAGAATTGAAACAATTCCTTTGTTAAATTATGAGCCATTAAATAGTGCTTACAATAATGCTTCCATACTTCCTTTATTGGTTAGCCTTTATCATAAGCTTAGGCATGACGTAATTCACAAGGCAAACCAATAAAGTAAACCATTTAAACTAATCATAATAACAACATGCGCCTCAAGCCAATATCAACATGAGATTTATGGACATGAATATTATTATCATGTGAAATACCTTTATGCTAGGGTTTTTTAAGCCATTGGTTCAACAAGAATGTCACACTTAGTGCCAACCATAATGAGGTTCCCTCACAACTCATGGGAAGTAGGAAAGGCTACCAATAGCCATGGCATAATAACCAAGTCGTTAGAAAAGAGCAACAAAGTTAATAGTAGAATTGAAATAAACTAAAATCTTTGTTGCTAGTATGTAGAAACTCTTTATTAGAGACCAATATCCCATTTGTATGTATGTGCATGTCTGTGTATAGTCGTCTAATGACAACACTAATATCTCATTTGCATTTATGTGTATATCTGTGTATGAGTGTTGTCTAATGAAAACTCACTTTCATTACGCCAATAATTACTCAGATTCAATTTATGATAGATTACATGCCTATTATTAACATTTCTTATAGTGAACATCACCACATTTTGATTCACAACATTACTTCACTTGATATATGGAGGTGATAAATCCTATCATAACTCATTTCTTAATTAGCAACTAAGACAAGCATCATTAGGCATTATCATCAATATTAATCAAAGAAAACCATGACACGTGAAATAGTCTATTAATAATTTATAAAAAACAAAAATAACATATTGTTGATTTATAAAAAATTAATTCATTACCATTAGTAAAAAAACCATGCAACTTAAAATAATCTATTAATAATTATAAAAATAAAAATAAACCGTTAATAGTCTATAAAAGAACAACCTTTTACTGTGACTAGAAATATCTTGAATCTTGAATTATTAATATGCTTCCTTCCATCCGTCAATTGGTCAATCAAAATCAAATTTAAATCTTATCCCAACATCAATAATATATCAACTCTTAACCACCACCAATAATAATCTACCAGCTTACAAAACCTGCTCCCTCAAATTAAAATATCTTCTCCATTAAAAACAATAGAAGGAAGAACATATCTACATATGTACCGAATTCTTCTGGTCAAATGACATTTTAAAACCTCAATTTATTCGACCAACGAGTTTGGTCAGCTTGACCAGCTTTTGTGGAAGCCCGTGACCCTGGCTTAATCGTTGTACTCTTAAAGCAAGGCACGGGGCACGGGTATAGTCTTAAAGCGATGCCGTGCTGTCTGGTTCGAGAAGCCTTTCGACATTGACCGTATTTAATGGGGCAATCCATGATTTTGGTAAACTGGACTTGCTTTGAGCCTATGTGGTAGTAAGTTGAAACCCTAATCATAATTCACTTAGCAGAAACAATGGAAAAATTCAAAGTTTGCCATTGAGATTTGATCTTGCACATAAAGAAACCACTTGAAACGATCCTGTGATGTCATCGATCGACTCCGACGCATCGTCACCATTATTATCATAAAGAAAGAAGATCCAATAATTCTAACACATCTTTAACGCTTTTTGACCTTGCATGTGCAGATTAGTTCTTAAATCTCTCGACAGAAGTGCACATAGGTTGTTTTGTTATGTTGGGAATCTCCTCCATTTGTTTTTAAATATTTCGGGGTATTATTTTTGGTGCTGTGCCATATGGTGCCTGCGAGATTTGAACTGTGGTTTTCAATGTGGTCACATCTCTACAAAAGTGTCATCACAACCTAAAGTTGTTTACTGTATCTTGCCTGTCAGGAACGGGTTCCACGGCACAATAATTGGATCGATGTTATCCTGGAAAATCAGAATACAGAAAGTTCCAAAGTTATTTTGGTAGTAAGGGCTTTTTTAAATTACATTTGATGAATATTAGGTCAAAAGTTTTGGTTAATTAAAGTCTTACTAAAATTTAAGATTTGCGCAGAGTGTAGTGACGTTGTTAAAAATCTTAATCTAATTCTAAGTCAAATTTAAGATTTGCGCAGAGTGTAGTGACGTTGTTAAAAATCTTAATCTAATTCTAAGTCAATTTTAGTCTTCAGAATTCGATTATTAGAAACTTTTTGTTTTGATTCACTGGATATTCACCACATAAAAATAAAATTATTATAAAATTAGATGATTCCATAATATTCCCTTCAGATGTGTATGAGCATGATTCAGCCTTTCTGAAATCAACACAAGTAGGTCTCCGGTCCCATTCATATTTGTCCTGGCATGACTAAGCCTCTCTGAAATCAGCCCCACTCGAACACTGGGGTAAAGATAATCAATCATGAGCCTTCACTCTCAAAACAGTTATTTTTGACGGAACTCCAGTAACGTTAATCGTTAACTTTCATGGAATCTAATACTGAATGGGACTAATAAATCGATTAACGCGTAAAACGAAACAATTTTTTTCAAGGACATCCATATCTGAATAATTCACCATATTAAGACATTAATTAAAGTCGTGAACAAACCCTCGTGGATCCCACGCAATATACTTAGAACTGGACATTTACCGACCGCAACGGTAAAAGCTTGAAAAACCGATTTAACATTTAAAATGGGGCCACGGCAGGTTTAAGGCCTAGAGGATGTAGCCGTGAATGTAGGTCGCCAAGTTGACTTATGCGTGCTCCTCTGTCACAGCAGAGGTGGAGGTGCGGATGAGGTTGGTACATTGTCAATCTTTTTCGATGGGCATTCACATGGGACACGGAGATGGGAAATGGGTTGCTCTTTGGGCCTTCACATTCACCTACTAGACGTTTCCCAGGAACATCGTTCACATCGAACCACACATATAAATGCTGAAAGTCTTCCGTCTCTTCTCATCTCCTTCATAGTCCTGCAGTCCAGCTGACCAGTTTCTTTCTTCTGACAGACCTAAAGTGGGAAGGAAGTGGAATTAATATTGCGGGTAAGGAAAAGTCTCGGATTGTTTTACATGAAGAACAGCGCAGAGATGGGGGAGGTCACAGCCCTTCTGAAGGTGCGGGTTCGTAACGGGATGAGGTTAGCCGTTCGAGACCTCAGGAGCAGTGATCCTTATGTTATACTCAAACTTGGTCATCAGGTAATATATACAGCGTAAACCTCCTTCTCTGGTTATATGTGCGTGTGAAAGATATAAGGCCTGGACATAACTTCTGGTTGCTAACTGTGGTGAAGGTTGTTAAGACTCGGGTAATCAAGAGCAATCTCAATCCAGTTTGGGATGAAGAATTGACGCTCAGCATATCAACAACTACTCCTCGCACAATCAAAGTGGTAATTCCATCTATATCAAAATCATGCCCGTCTGCATTACTTATGTGCTGCTGTTTTTATTTAATAAGTTGTAGAATTTAGGTTCTTGTTGGAGTCCCTTTCTGTAAATAGCTCACATTTTTCTATTTCTTTTTGAGAAGATAGCTAATTGTGTCAGCTTCCCATGTCTGAAATTTGATCAATTTTATTGGCCTAATCGTGTCTTTTGTTCTTTTATACTATGGACAATCTATTTTGTCGCAGATGATTTCTGGAACAGCTAGCATTTGAGTTTTCATTCAGATTAAACTATTTTTGTAAGACTGGAAGATGCCTTTTTTTTAAACAGTGGACCCAGAAAATTGCCCTATCCCATGTAATTGTAGTGGCTATAGGTGGGTCGCTGGTACTAAGCCATCTCAAAATACTTTAATTTTGGCCAACAATGATCACAAGGATATGCACAGTACACAAACAAATATAATTAACATTATTCAACAAGATGAACCAAACCCAAACAACTGAAGTCTAAACAATAGCCACAACCGGCAAATCCTATGCAAGGGAGGAGCATGCCCACCGGGATTTGAACCTGGATCTTCATCACAACAACTGCTCCATTCGAGCACTAAACTACAGCCCGATGGACTATAATTCAGGTTCAACTATTGCATTAGCTTTCCCTGTTTAATTTTGCTTATACTATAGCATTTGTTGTTATAAGCAATATTGAATAATGTGTATGAGGTTTGTTGTTTATCTGGCTAAGATATTCTAAGTTTGTACTACCAGGGATAACCTTGGTAAGTGTAAAATGAGAGAGTCATGCTTCCTAATTGTCTGGGGCAATTCTGTCACAAAGCCCGCAGAGATTTCTTCCATTTACATTCTTCCATTTCAAATTAGCCTTTGGTGAGACCTTTTTGTAAGTTCTAGATATGATTGTTGGTTTGATAGTGGGTTGTCCTATTTGTATCCCAATGATCCCTTTTATATCAACCCTATCTAGGAGAGGATGGACCTTGCATGCAGAGATACAAATCAATCTGGATATGATCAGCCCATCCTTATTCTTCATCAACAAATTTCCAGAAGTTAAAACGTAAACATTGGGGGAACTCAAGGTTTCCTTATTTTGGTTTGTTACCAAACACAAGGGGAAATTTCTTATGATTTATGAGCTGATTGTATAGCCACATTGGCTCTTTGCTTATACTTGGCATTATATCTTCCTGCCATTAAATTAGGTATTAGGAATAAGTTTGATGTTTACAAGCATTGGGTTTCATTTATGCTACATTCCTTGTGGCATCCTGGCTTGTGCCTTATCTTCAGAGGCTCTTGAGAATGAGAAGCTAGATATGAGGTTTCTTAAGTATTTTGGTAATAAATTTGAATTGGATTTTGTACTTGGGGTGACAGGGAATGTGAATGATTGGACCCATCATGTCACCTATTCTAGCCTTTTTCCTTTGTAGGTACATCATGCATATCAACAACCATTAGAGATTCTGGAGTTTTCTTGCACCCTATGAGAGTGTACAGTCCCCATACGAAGCCTAGTTGTTATCGCCTGAAAATGAATGTTTCATTATGCATTTTCAGAGGCATCCTTTTCTCAGTAATTCAATTATAAGAATGTGAATCCATTGGCATGAGCGTTGTCTTGAAGGCCATTTACCTTGTCTCTCTTTGCCCGAGGACTACCTTGTTCATCTAGCTTGACTAGATCAAGGTACAAATCATGGATATGAGAGCTATGGTACTTTGGGGAAGTTCTAGTTTATTTTCTTGATATCACCTGTTCGGAGGATATTCTGCATATTTTGGTGTATAAATCACTATTGGAGGTATATGTGGAGGTATTTCTCACCACTAAGGTATCTTCTCACATTGTCTGAGGCATATTCTACATATTTGGAGGGACAGTGTGGACCTTGGTTACATGTGTGAGCCAAGAGTGGTTAAATAGTGAGGAGTTCCCTTCATCCAAGGAAGATTTGGTGATCCCCATCATCATCTTGGGGACCTTCATGGAGTCAGGGTGAAGGGAACATTCATATGGTAAATGTTCAACTTAGTTCCCTTCATGCTGCTCTGACTCCATAACCCAAAGGATAAGCCACTTGTCCTCTCAGTTCCACCATTTTCACAATCTAAAATCCTAAAACAATCCACTTCACTAATATGATTTTTGGATCCATATTCAAGGACAGATTAGTGATTTTATCTTAAGGGATTCCCCCCTTGTGTTGGAAAAGAACCAGCATAAAGTGAGGAGGATGACTATTGATGTGACAGTGGGTGATGTTATCAAACTCTCCTTGAGTTTGTACTTGATGATTGGACTTTGAACATCTTTGAAGTGCATCATTTGTAGGTAACACCTCCCAAACCTTAATAGCAAATACGTACTCCAATTTTATTTTTTTGGTTTTAAAAATTAAATCAAACTCAAATTTTAATCTAAGCAACAAACCAGATCTCCATGTTTTCTTCTTTTTTCTTTTGTTTATTTTCAGCAGGTTTTTGAGCAACGAAGATTTATGACCAAGCAATATTATTTTTATTTGTGGAGTAAAAGTTCTCTTTTAGATAAGGCCACCAGTATGGTGTCTGCAGTTGCATACATCAAAATTGTAGATTTACTTCTGTCCCATTAGGTCCAATTGTTTTTTCATAACACAATTTATTCCTGGATTATCTCTACAATTTAAGCTATATTGTTCCTGGTATGACTTCTGGGTCACAAGCATTTATACTTCTTCATAAAAGTTTCCAAAAATTAACTAGTATTTCCAGTTATTGAAGCAAAAGTAACGGAAACTTTTGCTCCTAAGCAATACTCTCTTGAAGGAACTTGCTCTTTGACAAGTGAGTGGGTGAACAACTTTTGTAAACCCTTCCACGTGAGTTCACAGAGAGCTATAAACATTTTCAGCGTCGAAACTGCTCATATGTTGGCTATGTCTCCTCGTATCTGGTGTATGTTATAACTTCCTTTTCCTTTGTCCACAACAAGGAACTACAGCTGATTGTTGATGTTAAAATAATCATTCCTCATGCTTGCCTGCAGTTCATCATTATTTTGTTTTGTTGATTCTGCATAGTCCTTAACCAGTTTACCAAGGACTGCCAATTTCAGTATGATATTTTGAAAGACAGCATTGACTCAGTGAAGTTACTCTCTGTTCAATTCCAGGCCACTGTCAACTTCATCCTTGCATTCTCCACTAATTTTGTCCCTGCGTCTCCCCACATTATACAATTCTATTCTTGAAGTTGTTCTAAGGAGATGTTTAAGTTGGCTTCTGTGTCGGACCTGTTTTGGTGCCAAGAAGTAAGATCTATTGTTTTTCAGGTGATCATACCTCTTCAAAGGTAAGAAGGATTGGGACAGGTAAGGCACCATCCATCCTGGCTGTTGGGTTAGCTATTTTGTTGGTTCTTCTCCTGGTGTGGTTGAAGATTATATTCATTCAAATTCTGACTGGTTTAATCCAGTCCTTCTTGCTCCTAATAATCATTAACTACTCAAAGCATCACCCTTAAGGATGTCAATTAGTAGTTTTGAGTCCCATTTACTTCAATAGATTGGATTCCATATCTGACACAACTTTAAAGTTTATTCATTCTGTAAGAGCTTCATTTTCAGCCTTATGGCCCATAGCTCTGTCAATGAATCTGCAAAACATATAAAAGATTTATCTTCTTTCTCTGAGGACTCGGCCGCCAATAGAAGGCTTCCACTGGTTGCTGTGTCAAAATTTAATTTTTACTACTCATCCTTGGTTGGCGTCCACATAACATTTAGGGGTCCCTTATTGTCTATCCTTTAGTGAGAGGAGTATGATTTCCTGATTGTTGGACCTTCCAAGCCTTCAGAAATCTCAATTCTTGAGATGTTTGGCTGCCCTAGTCTTCTCTTCTACTTGGGATTTGATATCTTCTTTGATTGTCTGTAAGTCCCTTCCCAATTATTTCCAGCATTGATTAGCTCTTGATAAAAAAATGGTTTCTTGCTTTCCAGAGATCCCAAATGATGAATCCTGGACTTGCATTCCATATTCTCTTAATGATACTTGAGGTCCATTTTGACTTTGGCCATTTCGTTTCTGCTACTGATATTTCCAGGGAAGGAAGGGGTGGGTTATTGAATTGCATAAGCCATGATGTTCATGCTTCCTTGGCAGCTGGACAGTTGATTTAATATAACACAAAATATGTTTGTAGCATTGGGTGTATGTATATACACAATATGCATGCACACACATACACAGCCCTTTACTGGTTTCCTGAAACTTTGAAAGTGGCATTTCCAATACACATTTTCAAAAACCGTACTCATTTTTCTGTTTCAGGTAACTTATCACTATAGCCTATGAATTTTAAATGCTCTTCTAAAGAGTTATCAAGCACCTGTTCTTGGCTATCTACTTTGGTTGATACCTAATACTCAATCTGGTAGTAATGTTTTGAATTTCTCTCAGCTATTTCATATTCTCACCACATAGTTTTCATGGGGTATCTATGCCATGGAATGATTTCCTTCAACTGATGCAGGTTTTCTATAGGACAATGATACGGGATGTGATTGATTATCATCAACAGTGACATAAATGGAGTCCTTTTTATTATATCAGTAATATGTCCTCCCATGATTGCCTCTGGTATAGGTAAGGAACGCAGTAGGCCAGAGGTTATCAAGTCTCTCTTTTTTTTGTTTTTACTTAAATAATTGTTTTGTGAAACAAACCATTAATATCTTTCCTGAATCTTTTCCAGGATGAAAATATTGAGTCAGCATTAGGTTAGCCTTGAACAAACCCATATGTCCATCTGCTATTTATGAACTTAAATTCAAAATCCTATTACCTCATCAACTCTGTAACTCTATTGTACCAATAGATGATATTTTCCATCATTTTCGAATGAGATATGCTAGCTGCATTAATGAGCTCAATAATCCTTGCATTTGTTGTAGGCATGTGTTGTGCACATTGTTGGAAAACTTCATATTTTGTTAGTGATGTGTCTACCACTACACCATGCTTTCCCATGAAGGAAATTTCAAACTATTATATGCTTGCACTTGTCTGACCTATTTCTGATGTACAGGGGACTGATACTAATGTTTCAAGAGATATTGGACACAGATATCATCTCCATATGTATCAAGCATTATTAATATCCAGAATTTCATATTGTGGATCCCTGCCCTCCCCCTGAATGCTCTCTTTTATTGCATGGAGTATAGAAGTTAAAAAGGTTTTGTAATAAACAGGGCCACTTTTTCGCCTTGAGAACAATTTCAACTTGAACTCTAACTTGTTGCTTTTTCTCTATTTATCTATTTTCCCTTTTTGAAAATGCTGCATATAGTATACTAAAAGTCAGATACATCTACGTCAAGATCATTACATCCAAGGGCCAAAGAGCAGCCAGACGAGTCCCCTGTGCCTACATAAGCAAAGAGTGCTACCATATTTGATGTGTCCATGATTTGAAGATTGTTTACATCTTCTCTAAACATGGCAATCCCAGTGGAAAGTTGGATAGCTGAGTCTGATCTAAATAGAACAACTTCTTCGAAAGTGAATGAAGTGCGTAGCTCATGAAAAATTGATTAACAGTGTCATTTATGCCTGTTAGATGGATTAGATCCGAGATAGGCTGTCTTGCCTGATCAATCATCCATTTGTTTCCAAATACAACACCTTTCCAATGTAGAGGGAAAACAAAGAGAACATTACACTCAGCAGCAACCCAAGCGTTGAATGTTTTTGTCATTTTACCATTTTTAAAGGACAAGTTTTAGCATTTCAGACTTGAGAGAAATTACACAAGAGTCAGTTGCTGACCAAGTCTGATTTGATTGTTTATTTATCACTAAACTGTTTGATCCCAAGTACTGAAACACCTCTCTTCGTCATCCTGAACATCCTGTTTCTGGTTAGGTTGATCAGCCAGTGAACAAGTTGGGCTGATCCTGTCATCACTTGTTGCTTGTTGTCTATGTAGTATTTATGCCTTTCTTCCTTGCTTTCTAGAAATTTTTCTTTTACTTTGCTTGCTTTATTTCTGTCTGTCTCCACATTAAGTCTTTTGTTCTATCGATGAATATGGCATCCTTGATAATTTGTTAATTATGAATTGACTTATCATTGTTCAGTAGGGTAACTATTTTCCACAACCTAGTTAATCTTCTAATGTTTTTAGTTTTCCCTCTTTTTGAATTTAATAAAAATGAAAGGCATTTTAAGTCAGAGAAACCAGCTTATACAAGAATGTTAATGCACAATTCCATTGAAGCACAGAGGGAAATTCATGCAAGGAATGATATTTGAAATTTAGGGAAATTTACCTTTGCCTTTATTGGGAAGAAATGCAAAAATTTATAGGGTTCTTCCTAATGTGAATGATAGTACATGGTTAAATATCCTATTTGTCACTCAACTGGTACGCAATACAATTAAATTACTGTGAAAGGCTATGATAATTAATGATTTTCACTGACCTTTCTGAAAAGGTTAGTCTGGTTCCAATATTGTCAGAAGCAGCGGGACTGAGAAAGTACGTTGCATGACCTAGCAAGGTAATTTACATAGTGTCCAAAGACTCATCCAGAGATATTGCAGTTTCAATGTTGTGTCTCTCAAACAGCCCGGAAAAGGCATGCTCACAGTTTATGGAGATTCATCTACAAGCCCTTGCAGGCTTTCCTACCTGGCATTTTTTCCTGTGACTTGAACCTTGTTTGAGTAAGGCTTTCCCAATAAATCAAGCTTTTGGAGATGAATCTTTATCACAGTTTTTTGGCATGAGTATATAAAGAGATTTAGTATAATTCCTTGACTTGTGTATAGAAAGTCCAGAAATGTGACTACCCTTGTTATTTGGAGTGACATTACATACAGTTTAGTTAGCTGAGAATCCTACAAATCATGGCTGTGGATCTGAGCTATGGAAATATGTACCAGAAACAGAATCTGCTGTTAATTCTGTAAAGATGGGTAAAGAAACCAAAAACACATTTTTTTCATTTTTACGTGAATCTCAAATTTTTACCTGTTTGCTCCTGTCCCGTGATTCCCATTGATGACACATGTTGAGCCTGCTGAGTGTGAAAAATGTCCTGTGTCACAATGAAAAAATTCCTATTCTTATGAAATATGGCTCCACCTTCCAAAAATCAATCCCAATTTTTGAAGTGTGAAAGTTCCTTATTTTATACCATCTTCAAACAACACATTACAAAATGAATGTTTGTGAGGGAAGCTAGTGTAATTTGAATGTATTAAGTTACTATTAACAATCAAAGGATAAGATTTTGTACTCATAAAAGCTATTCCAAGATGGCACAGGATAGACATATCTGAAACCTTATCATCTAATTCAAATAAAAAGCCAGATCTCAGTCTCTTCCTATACTGTAATTCCAAGGCTTGACTATCTGAAACCTTATCATTTAATTCAAATAAAATGCCAGATCTCAGTCTCTGCCTATACTGTAATTCCAAGGCTCCACTGTGCACTTTGTATTAGAAGTCAGATCTCAATCCTCCAAGAACACTGGCTTTTCATTAGCACGAGATTATAGATAAAAGTCATTAAAAATCACCAATATAGTTCTTATAGAACATTATAGCTTGTTTATATGACTACATAGAATCATGCTGGTTTTATATTTTCTAATATTTTGACAAATTTACATGTTTTTTGGTATATGTGAGATTTATAATGCTGTACTTAGCAGTATTTGATTTTTTTTCAGGTATATAATTTTTCTATATCTTGTTGTATTTATATTTGTATCCTATATCTTATTTATCTCTCTGCTTTTATCATTTTTCTAGGAGATGCCTCGGCACTCCCTCCTTGTGCTGAGTTGCTGACACTAGATTGTACTTCTTAAAGTCCCTTTGACCTAATTTTGTGGTTTTTGTTGGAAATTAATAAAACTAACTTATCTTTTCTAATATGGTAACTCTGCTTTCAACAGCTTTAGATGTGGTAGTAATTAAGAATTATAACCAGCAGATTAAAACATGTGACAATAGTGGTGAAATTAGAAGTTATTTGAATTGTTATATCAGTCTAGTATGTTCAGAAATCTTACAAGTGCTGTGGATGTTAATTTGTAATTATAATTAGCAATTCAATGTATGCAACAGTAAGGGGAAAATAGGCCATTTAAATTGCTGTTTGAGCCCAACTCACTGTTTAAATTACTTTTAGGGAGTATGTCCTTATTTCATTGTCTCTCCAAAATTGAAGGAAAATGATTCCAAGTCATTACATTGAATATTGCAGGAAGTCTTTGATAAGGATACCTTCAGTGCAGATGATGAGATGGGGGATGCTGAAATAGACCTGCAACCCCTTGCTGCATCTGTAAGAATGCGAAGATTCCTGAAGAGCGAATCATCTGTCACGCCAATTCGCAAGTTGGTACCGTCAAGGGAGAATTGTTTGTCTAGAGAAAGTTGCATCCAGTATGTTGATGGCAATGTGATTCAGGATGTGTGCTTAAGGCTGCGTAATGTTGAGTCTGGTGAGCTGGAAATGCAGCTTAAATGGGTTGATGTTCCTGATGGATACAACGGGCATGTATGAGTTGACTCTTCCCGGTGATGATATTGTGTATGGATGTTTGTGTAGACTATATTCTCTACCTCTGATTTGATTCTAGTAGAGTTGCCTTATGGTGAAGGATTGTATCCAACATCATAAGCTTTTACCTATTACTTTCTGAGGTTTTGGATTTCCTCCTTATAAATGAAGATTGTATATATTAGAAAAGTCAAAAGAAATCCAATTTACACTGAATACTTTTGTAGTTTACGACAAGTGAAATCTATTCATCGAGGGAAGATGTGAGAATCTGAAGGTACTGTTATTATTGTCCAGAAGAATAACTAGATTATAGTTTAATTTAATGTATTTCTGATCACATTGTAGTTAAGTGTATTAACCAAAATTAAGTGGTTAGTTCTATGGAAAATTTTAATTGCAACAAACTTTGGTCATTATCAAGGGTTAATATATGCTTGACCACATCTCCTTTGGACATACAAGCACCATTTAACAGAGTTGTGATTTACAAGTTCAAATATGCTTGATTTTAGACTTTTGTGATCCATACTGATTTTGATAAGTCTTTTGAATTAATCACATCATAAGTTCAAATATCTTTACGACATTGTCTCTGATTAGATGTTGAAACTTGAATGCTTGCAATAGTACTTAATTACAATTTGTTTTGCTTACAAGAAACATGTAGCACTTTAATATGGTTTATGTGTCAGATTTACCAGATCAATAAATTAGCATGAAACCTAGTGGTCTGTAACTTGACAAGTGAAGGAAGCTTTCACATACAAGCTGTTAATATCTTTGGAGATGAAGTCTGATGAGCATAGATGGATAAATGTCCTTAGTTTTTATTCTCATCAAGAACACCTAATATTTGGCCAGAACAGGTATGAAACTTCTGGGACGTGCCATTTTGGGAATTCCCAGGCGGAGGAGAGAGTTGCAAGCACTGAAACACTGGAACTGAACCTGGGCCAGTTAAGATAAAAGTTCACAGTGGTTTACTGCTGAACCACAGCCCAACTAACGGATACCAAAGCCCAACTAACGGATAAATGTCCATAGTTATAATCCATGCCTTGTTGGATGGTCTATAGAGGCACAAAAACATATAGGACCACCATTAACTGTTATATGATTGATCCCACCAGATTCTGTGGGGTCCAAGGTTGATGTGACCACTCCCTACCTTACTAACATTGCAGGTAGTTTCAATGTCATTCCTCTTGGGTCTTTTTTGGATTGTTGTTATGATTGTTATTTATGTGATGTTCATAATATTTGCAAGTCTTACTGCTATGGTGGAATATCCTTATGTAAAGGATTTCAAAAAAATATTAGGAATTGTAATAGAGCATCTCAGACAAGAAGAATTTGCAATAACAAAATATTTGCAATAATGCTTAGAGGTTTGAAATGGCAGACATACATGTGTGGAGAAATGGGCTTTTAAATGTTGCAGGGTCACGACTTATAGGCGGAGCTGGCATAGTCCAAGGTTGTTTTCCTCTAACACAGCCTAATGATGTATAATTCTGAATAGATGTTCTTGGTCTTTCAAAATGAGCTGGTGCCATAGGGTACATACCTGCTTTTATTGGTACAGAACTGGGCTGGATGACGACAGCTCTATAAGGCTTCAGTGCTGGATGGTATTATAAGAATTGCTCAACTCATTCAGTTTTACATGGTACTACATCGATTGGTTATGACTCTAGAGGGGCAAATATTGTTATTAGAATTTATTGACTCTACAATTTTTATGCAATTGTCGTATGTTTTTATGTTGCTCTCTGTCACCTCCCAAACCTGCACTTTAAGTGGTAAAGCCCTAAAACAAAAGCACAGCCCTAGGGGTAATGAAGAAGGGTTATCCACTGTCACTGCAACAGCTCCTTCACTCTTTTTGAGCTGGCTCTCATCCAATATGAGATGTATCTCTAGAAAGTGTATGATAAACCTTAGAAATAGATAGATTTGTGGACCAAGACTATGCATATCCATGGTGGGCATATGGAGTCAGGGTGTCAATCTGAGGGCACTGTTTCCTATTACTGATTGCAAAGCAAAGCTGCAAAAACATGCTACAGCCAACCCTAATTTACTGTTTTATATTGCAGAAAATTTCTCGGAGGGACCTTCCAAAGGTTACACCTCTTAAAACATGTAATGAGGGTTTGCCTTACTATGGAATGGAAAATCTGCAACAAACTTGAATTAAGATGGTGGCTGCAAAATTAGCACATTCTGAAATAAAACAGTGATGGGACATAAGAGGGGAAGACTCACGCTTAAGCCTTTCAAATGGATTTGAATTACCTTTCACAAATGGCCCTTAAAGCAGATTTTTGCAAGCACTTTCTAGCAACAATATTCAACAAATTGGAGATGAAAACATAAGCCTCACATTCACAAGAAAGAACCCTTGCATTCGTATTACTTTCGCAAGATATTCAACTAGGCTCAAAGAGTGCTCTCTCTTAATCCAACCATCATATCCCATTCATATCAATGTAGTGGAGTTTCTAGGCGAGTCTTCAAAATGCTTACCTCTACAGACAAGAAGTCTTCATCATCTTTGATGAAAATGGCTTCATTCCCTAGTGGATTTACCAAATGAGCAAGATATGTCCTAGGAAAACCCCTATTAATTGTCTTGAAGCATATTCTTGTAATTTCTAGGAAAAGGACTTTTATCTATGACAATGATGTCAAAAGGTTATTTCCCAAACCCTCACTTTAAGTGTTAAAGCCCCTAAACACAGACCTTAGGGTTAATAAAAAAGGGCTGACCAATGTTAACGTGGTAGCTCCTTCACGCCTTTTAGGCAAGCTCTCCTTTGGCACAAGAGGGAAACCCCTTTCAATTTGGACTTAGTTATATTTAGGGATCCCCTCCCTATGTTGGAGAGCCAACATTAATAGAGTAAAAGTGCTATCACGTTGATAGCGGGTAGAGCTTCTTCATTACCCTGAGTGTATCACTTGTATTTAGGGATTTATCACTTAAAGTAAGGGCTTGAGAAGTAATATGTCACTTATATTTAGGGATTTATCACTTAAAGTGAGGGTTTTTGGTGGTAACATTTCCATAAATTCCATTTTGTCAAATCATTGTGGTGAAAGCATTATTGTCTTTATATTCTTTCCATTTATGATTGGTTCAACCTTGTCAAACTTGATTTTCAATCTTAGGGTTTTTGGCAAGTCACAAAGAATGGTATCCTTCTTATAAGGTGGGGATATTTAGAATTCCAAACTTCATTGTGATTAATAAGATCTCAACTATAGAGGCCAAACCAATGCCCTATGTATCTCTTATATGCTTCATAACTACATAATTAATAGTCACTTGTGTAATAGATAATGCTTACATTGAAATTGTCTTATTAAAGGGTAAGTTTGTAAGTTACTATTGATTCTTTGTATTGCTTTAACTATTTTAATTGGTCACTATTTTGTAATTCAATTATTTATTATCAACTTTCTTCATTGTCCTTGAGGATGCCCCTAGCTACCTTTAGGTATACAACAAGTGGTATTAGACCCTACAAATTCCACTGACCCTAGTCATTACATACTTGCAAGTTCCACATAGGTTTTCAAAATTTGGGAAGTAAAAAGGAAAAGAACTTGAAAATATATATACCCAAAAAAATCCTAAAAGATACATAGATACTTATATATATCATTGACCACCCAAAAAAACCTTGAAAATAGAAGATAAAGAAAAATTGTTAAGAAACAAATAGTAGTGTGTAGTCACATTTCCAATACTTCTACTACAAACCTTTTTTTCAAACATGGTTCTGTTTTTATTTTGCGTTTCATTGTTCACCATTCTTGTAATTACTTCTTCCCACAAGCTCTCAACTTGCACTATATTATTTCTCAATATTTCACCTATATCTATTTTATGGTCAGTGTATTAATGTCATCTAGCATGTTACAATCCTACATTGTTTTTTTAACTTGATGTTCCCATATAACTTTCAAAACATATTTGACTATGTATGATATAATAAAAAATTCCCATTGTGTATTTAATAAGTCATTTGCAAAAAAAAATCTATATTATTCTCGAAACACTAATTTTTTTATTTATGATCTTTGAGTTTGTGCTTTTGTTTTTATTCTTATGAACTTGCTTTCAAATTGGTATTACTCATTTTTGTTTCGCAGCACTTATTTATAGTTAGAAAAACCTTTCTTAAAAAAAAATAATAATTAAAATGTAAATATTAAATATTAAAAAAATAAAAAAAATATAAACATTTTGTGTTTTGTTCTTATTCTTATGATCTTGGTTTCAAATTGGTATTACTCATTTTGTTTTGCACTTATTATAGTTACAAAATCCTTTCTTTAAAAACAAAATTAATTGAAATGTTAAATATTAATATAAAAAAAAATATCAACATTGTATTTGAATTAAAAATGGTTTTTTAAGAAATGCTTAGATCATCTCACAATAAATGTTTGAAAATAAATAAAATTTACATTTAAAAAAAAATTGTATTTATAATTGCCCTAAAAAATACATGGTTTAAGATAAAAGTCACCATGCATAATGAGCTTAGATAATTATGATATATTACACAATTCATTGCATTAATAAAAAAATCATTATAAATTTGGATTAATCAAGTATTAAGAGAGAAAATTTTAAAGGAATGCATTTTTTTATTAGTTAGTTGTAACATATTAGTTATCTATATTAAATGATTAAAAAAACTTAATAAATTCAATCCCTTTCTAAACTTGTTAAATCCGTGTTTAAAATGGATTTAATTTGATTTAATTTTTTAAATGTCATCACATATGCATGTACATAGTTA
Organism: Pinus taeda; assembly: GCA_000404065.3. Classification (NCBI taxonomy): domain Eukaryota; kingdom Viridiplantae; phylum Streptophyta; class Pinopsida; order Pinales; family Pinaceae; genus Pinus; species Pinus taeda. The sequence continues at coordinate 136,164 of APFE030469244.1, forward strand.
TTTATTTTTTATTTATGTTTTGTTATTGTTATCATGTAGCTTTGACTTCATCTCCCCCATGCTAGGTTGTAAATCAAGTAACTATTTTTAATGCAACAATATATCTATTATTTGTTATAAAAACCAAATCAATATATATAAAATAATATTAAAAATAAATAATTTTAATTTCAAAAATATATAAAAATATAAAATTAAAAATAATGTTTATGAATTATGAATATCTAGCTTTAAAAATTATAAAATCTAAAAAATGTTACAAAAATATTTTGAACGATCTCACTTGTAAGACTATAAATTTGACAAATTCACTATAGAATGTAATTTAATTGCCATAAGAAAATAGACTACTTAAAACTTATTAAATACTTGCAATGTCACAAAATAATGTAGCAATTAGCCTTATTAATAAATCATATCCTTCTAGGAGATTGAATTATGTGAATAAGGTTTAATTTAAATAATTTGTTTGATATTTGTCAATTTTTATTTGTATGTATATTATATTTTCTTTTATTTGGAAAAATTATTTTTTTTACAAGAAATATCTATAAAAAATTTCAAAACATTTTGAAATTAATCAATATATCTTTATATTAAAGAACAATTATTTGAAAATTTTGAATGGAAAATCCTGTCTTCGACAACAAAATGTTTATAAATGCTGAATGTGAGTCACTGTTACTTACATATAAACCTCAACATCTATATTGATGAATATTTTAAATAATATCAAGAGAGTGATGTTTAAATCTTGATACCTTGTAGATGTTGAGATTATAAAATAATAGACAGTATTGATTGGGAACGACTTCAAGCCCAAAATACTACCACAAAAAGAGAAAAAACAACACTTTGTTAGAGTTGAACCTATAGTGCCTTAGAGAGAATTGCTAAACATTAGAAAGAAGTAAACCCATGAATAGTAAAATATATAACTTGATATAATGGTTATATGCTTAAATAAGCTTATAACAAATGATGCTCGTAGGTTAAAGAATTTACAAAAGACCACAAGATGATTGTTTACAAATGACTCTTGAGTGTGTATTTACACACAACTCAAGAGATAAGGCACTTCCCTAAGAGTGATTATAAGACCACTTATTAATTGACTAGGTCAACGTTAACAAGACCTAATATTACAATAATAGATTACCTTAATGCTTAGTCAAATGCATTGATGACACAATATGAGTTGGTTGTAGCCACATGTGAGGGTCACACCATTCTCAATGCCCCCATTTATGCTAAACAAGGGGCATATAGAAGAATGGTAAAATATAAATGCCAGTGCATTTAAGGATACCCAACTTGATAGGGTAAATTATGGTTGATATACAAAAGAAGTGGGTTTATGAATCCCTTGCTCTAATACAACAAAGAGCATGAATGTAATCATCCTGAATACAACTAAGATTAGGTTTATGGACAACTAACTCAAATAATACATGCCTAAAGACATGAAAATGGGTGTATGGACACCCAACTTGACTGTAAATCAGCCTTAATCAAGATACATAAGTGAATGGGTTGATAGATACCGACTTAAACTAAGGTTGACCCTATTCACAGTATTTCACCCAAATTTGAAGAGAAGGCATTGGAGAGAAGAGATTACATCATAAGTTCATGCCTTAATGTTGAATGTAAGCCATATAGTAAAGATTTAGTCTCCTTAGTCCGACACAAATATGGTCCCAGAAGATGGTGAAGATGGTCACTAGGAAAAGACTTATAGAAGAAGGATCCTTTGAAGCATGTTGGTTGGATAAAGATACGAAGGATGACACAAGCTATTCTTAAAATTGAAGTTGTTGAATGTAGTATATTGAAAAAGGACCAACATCATAATGTGGAAAAAGTAGATTCATTGCAATATGTTGAAACTCATCAATGGAAGAGTGATATATAAAAACTAATGGGATGAATCCTTTGTATTTGTGAATAGAAACTCCATTAATGATAGCACTTGTACCAGAAGGATCATATAGATAATATACTATAATATAGGGCCTTGTACTCTATCAAAAACTATAAAATTATAACACCCTTAGGATGATCCCTATGTGTATTTGTACATATTATGATCAGGTTGGTGAGCTAGGGTTTTGTTGGCTCTGTGTTCCTATGTATATAATGTTTTCAAGGCTAGAGTGCTTGTGTAATTTTAGGTATATAAGCCTAAGTGCTAAAAGGACATCGGTCCTAGTTATGTAATATGTAATCATACTAATATTAATAGAAATACATCATTATTGTAGTCTAATTTAGACAAGAGAGATGGGAGGGCTAGTTCTTCATGAGTGGGAAAAGGGGCTATGGGCTAAGTGATGGGGGCTTAATCTAAGGGGCTAAGTCAAATAATAAACAAAATCAAGTCATGAATCACATATTTTTTTCCTAAGTTCTTAAGGAGGCTTCTTAAAGTATCACTTGGCACATTAGATAGAAGCATAAAAAAATTGGGTATTTAGAGATTCTGCATTCTACTCTATCATTCTCACAACTCTAACTACAAGCTATGGGGAAAGAGTAACCCTACTATTATTATTGGGGGTGAGTGCACTTCTCTTTACGATGCCTTAGGTAGGGATATGATTCCTTGTGTGGGGCTTGGAGGGTACTTGGAGACCCTTGAGGGTAGTTGGAACTCTTCGAGCCATAGGGCCCTGAGACTTCTTGGCCATAATGGTAGTGGCATAGCTTGAGGGATTGTAGAGGTAGAGAATGGGTTACATTATCTTGGATTATGTAGGTTGATGGAGGAGGAAGGGATGTAGGTTGGAGTGCTACTAGTTTTGGCACATTGGCCTTAACCATGTTTTGCACTAATTGTGGACCATTGTTGGCTTTGGTGAGAATTTTCCCTAGAGGATTCATAGCCCCATCTCGGGGGTGACCCACTGTTGAGAGTACTAGAGAAATGGGGTCTAAGGCTGAGTGGAACATATGAGGTTTGCAACTACTTGGTGTTTCATTTCAAATATAATTGTTTCTTATTATGTTTATACATATATGATGCATTTAGTTCATGTATTTACAAATGTTGTTCATGGTTAATGGAATTATATATGTTTATCATGCTTTTATGGTCATGGGTATGCTGCATTTCATGGTAGAACACATTGGGCTTGCACAATAGAGCATGATTAAGGTACTATGGGTTCCCTAATGAAAGAATAATATTTGTATGGTAGTCAAATCATGTCACAGAGAAACTAATTGAAATTCTAGTCGAGTTTTGAGATTGTGGGCATAAAATACACGGTATCATACCTTATTATCAACTAGATTAAAAGAATTTAGAATTTGTTGTATTAGAGGAATAATTTGATAATAATGCATCTCATCCTGCGTGGTTTGGGGGGGTGTAACATACACTAGACACTATCAGGTCATTCTTGCCTCTCTTGAGGCCCAATTTCCATGCTAGATAACCATGGCAACTTGTGCTTTGTAGAATTTTCCTTTCCTGGGAATTACTAGTCATACTATAATGCATATTTAAATGCACACTCATTTGCACAACACAAGAATAAACATGTCCTAACATAATTAAGCTAGTTAACTTGCAAATACACACACACACTCACACATATAACAACAAAAAATATAATACAACAAATAAGACATTTGCTTATCTTTTAAATGGTACAACTGGATGCAAACTTTTGATGTTCCACCCATCCATAAACCACAATGTTCATTTCTTTCAAGAGTGGGTCACCCTTGAGCCGAGGCTTTGAATTCATGGCATCAACAACAACTTTCCAAAAATCCTAGTACATACCCAATACCAACAACTACTTTCCAAGGTAATAAGCTTGACAACCTCCAACCAACAATCCCATGGCTTCCAAGAGTTCCACTTCCCTCATAGGCCTTCGAAGCCTCCCAAAGCCAAGGTACCAAGCCCAACAACCTCCAACCAATAGTCATGTGGTTTTTAGGGGTTCTACTGTGGGGGATTCACTCAGGGAGAAATACCATACCATGTGCATTCACATTGGGGGATATATATTGAGGAAAAAATGACGTAACATATTGAGCATATAATAGGGAGTAAAGGGTTTTTTATACCAGTAGGTATAAAAAATGAAGCTCAAAGTTAATGAAAAAATATAAAGAGGTATAAAAATATTAATGAAAATGGATACCTACAATATCTAGTGAAAGTAGGGTTTTTTTTTTTTAAATTGGGAGGGTGTATTGGGTTCGTATTGGTACGGGGTTAAATAATGTGATTTTTAGAGGTATTTTCCAATATGTAGTCATATTAATGGTATTGTTTAGTATGCCACAAATGCACGTGATATGTCATAGGTTCATTAAGTGAAGCCCCCGTGGGTTCTACTACCCTCACAGGCCTTCCAGCCCTAGGTTTCCATAACCATATCCATGCTTCCATGGACGTATTTCTAGAGTTATTCATGGGAGTCATCCACACTCCCCCTCTCATAAGAATCAACCGTACTAATCTCTTCACAGAGCTAACACACTCATTTTCATGTGCATTCCCTCATTCTGCCACGTAGCATTCACCCAAGTCCTTAATAGACTTTGGTTATATGCATGGGCACTTTATATTATTATTAAATCGTATAAGCCCCTTTAACTCAACCATCCATGGAGTCTTGACCCCTCCACTCTTTGTTTACATCTTTTTGGTCTACAAATAATTTATTTTTATTAATGCGTGTAAATAATTACATTACCAAGCCTTCTAGCCTCAAAATATACAACATGTGTACATAGGCATACTAGCCCTGAAACATACCACATACCTACTTGGGTGCATTTTAGCTCACCGTCCTAATTCCTCATTTACTTACTATTTACATTCTAGGGGTTGAGTAGGGGTGTCTCATTCCCCTCACCCTTATTTAGGCATTTTCCTCAGTGCGTTAGACACACACATAATAGCTCATTCAAAAAGATGAGGGTATTCTTCCCTCATCACATTCTCATGCTCACATGTAGCATCTTTAGGACTGAAATGGGTCCACTACAACTTTACCAAGGTGACGACTTGATTTTAGAGCACTTTGAATTTCTCATCCAAAATTTACATTGGTTGGACTGGAATACCTCCCTCGGGCTCCACCTAAGTCATGCTCCTTTCAATCACATGGTTAGCATCAGGAACATAATTTTTAAGCAAATAAACATGAAATACATTATGTATGTGCATAGATGTTTGTAATGAAATCCTATATCAACTGGACCAATCCTCTCCAGAATCTCAAATAGTCCACAATATCTCATTCTCAATTTTTCATAGCTACCCAATTTCAGAGAAATTTTCCTTTCCTTCATAATCAAGAAGACATGGTTTCCAACTTTAAACTCCCTATTTTCTTTGTTCTTGTCTGCATAAATTTTCTACCTATCTAGGGAAACTTTTAAATTATGTTTAATTTTTGCCACTTGCTCTTCCATTTCCCTAAGAAACTTTGGACCAATAATGGCTCTATCAATAGGACTATCCCAACTCAAAGGTGTGTTGCATTTTCTGCCATACAAGGCTTTAAACAGTCTCACCTTCAAATATACTTGATACCTGTTATTATAAACAAACTCCACTAGGTGCAAGTATTCTTCCCATTTCAATAGTTTGTCTATCACATACATCTTCAACGTGTCCTCAATAACCTAACTAACCCTTTTCGTCTAACCATATGATTCCAGATGATATGCCATGCTAAAATTTAAATAAGTCCCAAATCCTTCAAATAAGCCTCTCCAAAAATTGGACGTGAATGTGGGACCTTTGTCTAAAATAATTTCCTTGGGCACACCACGCAGCCTGGCACTTTACTTCATATAAATCTTAACAACATTAGCTTCCTTTTGTGTTTACTTCCTTCTAATGAAGTGGGTGGCCTTGGTGAGTTTGTCCACCATGACGATGGTGGAATCATTGTTCTTCGTTGTTCTAGGTAGATTTGTAATGAAATAAATGGAAGCAATTCCCCGTTTCCACTCAGGGATGGGTATTGGCTATAGTAACCCTATTGGGTGTCTATGCTTATTCTTAACCTTTTGGAACTCCAAGCACCAGGCTATATAATCAACCACTATTTTCTTCATGCGTAGCCAAAAGTATTGTTCTCTGATTGCTAAGATTGTCTTTTGATACCCTAGGTGCCCAACATAAGGCACTCTGTGCATCTCACTCAACACTAAATTTTTTAGCCCTTGGGAATTCAACACATAAATCCTACATTTATACAAAATAAATCCATCTTCTTTCATCTCATACTCCTTGTATTTGGGTTGCATTTCACCTTGTTGTAGGCTTCTTTTTATCTGCATATATTGTTGATATGAATTCCTAGTCTCTAAAATTTTGATTTTTAAATCAGATTTACATGTGCTTATGGTTATAGCATGCATTGCATGCACCATCCTACTGAGTGCGTCAACCACTTTATTTTCATTCCCTTTTACATAATTTAAAACTTATAATCACCCAAAAATTCTAGTCGTCTAATTTGTTTGGCATTTAAATGTGGCTATCCAAACAAACGTTTCAATCCACTATGGTCTATTCTCAACTCAATCCACTTCCTCATGAGGTAATTCCTCCATATTTTCAAGGCATGTATAATGGCTTCTAGCTCCAAATAACGAGCAACATAATTCTTTTTGAGCTCCTTAAGCTTTCTGGATTCATAACATATCACATGCCCATTCTACATGAGGACTCGTGCAAGTCCTTCTTTACACACATTTGTGCATGCAAGCAAGTCTTCATTTGGCTCAAATATCTTCAATATAGGTGCACTTGTTAATAATATCTTTAAATGTTGAAAGTCCTCTTCACCAAAAAAATGATCATCTAGCCTAATTTACTAGGTGGATCGAAGTACGCCATGTAAAGCCAATTTTACCATAGTAAAATTGCTTTCGCTATGAGAAATTACTTAATAAACCACCTTTGTTAAGTAATTTATAGTTAACCCCATGAAGAATAATTAAATAAATCACTATTTATTTGTTTTTCTTCTAGGAATAATTAATTAAAAGCATTGTTCAATTATTATTCCTTGTCATATTTGACCCAATCATGAAAAATAAACAGATAAATCATTAATTATCTTATTTTTCTCTAAGAATAATTAATTAATCACCAATTAATTATTATTCTTGTTAAATTTGACTAAATCCCTTAGGAATAATTAAATAAATCCCTATTTATTTATTATTCCTTAACTAATTCCTTGAGATGATAAATAAATCATTTATTTATTTATTATTGCTAAATAAAAGTTTAAATATTTTTTTCTCTCCTAACCAAATATAATAAAATATTCCAAGTGGTTATTCCAATAATGGGGTTAATAATATTTTATTATTGCTCATTATTCTAGGCTAACTTAATATTTTGTTATAAACTATGTCACAAGGTTCGTCGAAATTTAACCTTGAGGTTCGAATTTTGGCGAACCTAAAATTTTTTTTGAGGTTTGGTGAACCTCAACAAACCTCATAGCCATTGACCAAGTCCATAAATCAAAACTCATAACCTCATGTCACAACTCAAACTTTTAATTTATCCTTGCAGTTTAAATTTCCTTGATAAAACATTTTTATGTTATTTGATATATATATATATATATATATATATATATATATATATAATATATATATAAAATATATATAAGATAGAGAGAGAGAGAAGAGAGAGAGAGAGACGAGAGAGAGAGAGAGATGAACTTAATGGCGAACCTCATCCAAACCTCATTAAAAATCTGAACTCAAACCGAACCTAATCATTGTGGAACCCGAGCTCGAACCCGAACCATGTGACATTGGTTATAAATAAAATGGTTTTCCATTCATTATTCACTTTTGATTATTTTCATTGTTGCACTCAATGTTGTAGCTTTGATTATCTTCATTGTCGCACACCATATTTTTGCTAGGTTTATACGTTATAGGTGAGAGAGACTTTACACACGCTGAAGATGTTTGGGGATAGCCAAGAACCCATCCCATAGAGAGGGATTGGTAACATTTATTTGTCCCCTTCACAAGTGTTATAATAAAACTATTCTTTGTATATCTGGTTTCCATTCGATGATTGGAGTTATTACTCTTTCTTTTTGCTGTTTAACTATGATTGTGGCATAAATCCAGACTTTGGCAAGTTTTGTTTCTATCAGTTGCTGCAGATCTACAATGTTTAGCAATCATTTATATTGTTGAGATTGTTTGTCATCCACAATCATAAGTGGGTTCTTTGTGTAAATCTTTGAGAAGAAAACACTACAACAAAATTGGTGACTCCACTGGGTTTATACTTCAGATCTAGAAACCTGGGTGGCCTTTGGTTTCCAGCTTAGGGTTTCTTATTTTTTCAATTCTCTTAATCTTTCCTAGTTTTTTAACCCTAGATATGTTAAATTCTTGACTTCCACAAGCCTTTTAGTCGTTTCTGCAGGTCACAGAAACCGTCCGCGACAAAGTCGACACTTTTTTCTGAGAATTGCCGACTGGGATCCACGGAGTAGAAATCAAAATTTTTGGCCCAAAAAGTGCGATCTAGAGGCTAAAGTGCACTTATTAGCCCAAAAAGTGTGATCCCTATAGGAAAACAAGTCAATACCTCCGATTTCTGGGTTTTAGGATTTTTCTCAGATATATTTTTGGCTTTTCCATAGAGTTGTCTGTTGGTTTGTTTGACCTCTGTCTCATACCACTCAGGCCTTGATCAACTTTGATTTACTCGTCGAGGTCGAATTTAGCCTCCCCTAGGGCTTCTAGTATGCTTCCACCTTTTTAGGAGGAGTTTAGCTAAGTGAGTAGTTTGAGTTTCTGTAGCGCTTTCAGCCACATTTTCTAGATATGTAACCTTCTATTTCAAATCTGTTAAGATATGTTGTTACCATCCATAGTTTCACATTTAAACTTTTTTGGTCATTTGCCTTAGGGTCCCATCGATTTTCGTAGGTGTTTCACCTATCTCCCTATCTTTTTACAAAGTTTTTTTTTTTTTCTCTATTGCTTTACTACTTTCCAGTAGCTTAGTGTCACTTGATCCCAGTCACACTGACATTTAGATCTATTGATCATTTCAGTGTATTTTCCATCAGTTTAGCCACCAACTAGCGCAATGTTTGCAAACCCAGTTTAGGTGGGGTTTAGTTAATTGTTTTGTTGTTCATTTTCTATTATTAATTTCAGTTTATTTTCAGCAATTTTTTTTCCTTTTTACAAACACGATATGGGCTTAATCAATTAATACAATTGCACACACAAGCACACCTTAAGCAAAGGGCATTTGATTTATGCCACCAAGCCAAGACTTAACATAATAAATTTATCTCCCCTCATTGAGACAAAGGCATATTGTTGATCTCCCTTCACCATTTTCGTGTCACGTGTGTCCAACCACCATTGCGCCACCAAGGCATTTATCGTGGAGACTATTAGGCCTTCACCCCCAGTTTCTGCTTGGGCATATTACTCCTCCCTACCGGGTTCTAATTCATAGCCCTCTCAGTCCCCACACTGACTCTTCTACTAGTTCACTTGATTCCTCATCTGATTCCAAGCCTCCTTCACCGCATATCACCACCATGTCTAGACCCACAGCTGGTGCAGGAACCCAACCTGGTGTTGGCTTCGGTTCTATACCAGTGGTCACATCAAGCGGAACAGTCTCAAGAACCATTCTAGCAACCCCCATGCTCCCCTTTATGGCCAGTTATGTCTATTGATTTTAACCAGTTGATAAACGACCCCATACACCATGATGCTGATTGGCTCTCTATGCAAACGAAGCTTCCCTCAGACATCCCAAAGTTTGAGGGTAATGCTGGAGAGGATCCTACCAACCATGTTTGATCCTTTCACATGTGGTATTCATCCAACTCCATAACCGATGACTCCATTCGTCTTCGGCTATTCCAATGCACGCTCATTGAAGAAACTGCAAAATGGTATGTAGACTAGCCCTTCGCATCTCATTATGTTTTCACGACGCTTGCTAAAGCGTTCCTCTCATATTTCCATTTACCTCTTTGGTACGACATTGGTATAGAGCTATTGACCACATTCCGTCAGTCCTCTACCACTCGCCTTTCTGACGATGTTCAAGAGTGGCATCGAAGGAGGAGCACATGTCATGCCCCACCTTTCGAAGACCATGTTTATTTAGATTGGTTTATTAGGAGCCTTTTATCACCCATTGGAAAACATGTCACTTCCAAAATGCACTAAGATATGATCTGATTTATGCACAATCCAGTTATGTCTATACCATCATTCCAGACTTCCCTCGTCCTGGAAGTGCCAATGCACCAGGGGCACCTCACACCACTGACAAAATCGTTAGATCGCACTCTTAACCATATATTCAACAAAGTTATGGCTACTCGTAGGGGGCATTATTTTCTCCAACACTTATGCCCCTCATGCTAGTAACATGTTTCTAGGAACCCAACCTATCTACCAAATTGTTGCTCCTCCTTATGCACAACCTAGTGTTCCAGCCCCTCAAGCTTTAGTGTCATAGCCTCCCATGCATCCTCAACCCCAGCAACCATCGCCCCCTCAAGGTCAAGTGTTTGCACAACAGAGTGCGACCAATTCCAAAAATTCAAAGAAAAATAATAAGGGGAAGGGTAACAAGGGTAACCAGGGTAATCAAGGTAATCAACCTGGTGAACCCCAAGGGAACCAGCCTAACACCAACAACCAGCAACAGGGAAACCAACCCAAGAAGAACAAGGCTATTCGTATGAAAAATCCTTGTGCATGTTGTTGCGTACATGGCCATTATACACACGAGGGTCCTCTCTTACCCCAGATGCGCCAAATGTGGGAAGCTCAAGCAACTTATAGAGGTCAACAACTACCTCATAATCCTGTGCCATCTCAGCTAGAAGTGCTCACAAACCCTTTCTCTCAGCAAGGATTTGTTGTTGCTCAACCTCAACCAGGTCAAGCAGCCCATCCCCCTCAACCTTCTGGTCCTGGTGACTACCATATCCTCATGATGAACTTTGATGAGGTTAACCCCTCCAATATCAACATGCAAACTTGGTCACATCAATATGACAATCCCTCAACTTCGTTTGCCACCGAGTCCAAAAGAAAAGTATATGCTGAGCTTCTTACGACACCAACTTTTCCTTTACAAATCCCTCAACTTAAAGTTGAGGCCATTCCTAAGATCCCAAAGGGACCATTACGCTGTAATGTGACTTCTAATAGAGCTACCCATACATACAATATAGTAGATGACTTGGTGTAATCACCTGCTACCATGTCAACGCTGGAAGTCCTCTACTGGTGCCCATCTCAAAAGAAAGCTCTACTAACTACCTTGGGTGCAGTTGATCTTTCTGAGGATCGTTTGATTGTCTTCCTGATTAATACATCAGAGCATCCCCCATTTCCTTCATTTGTTTCTTTCCAGATACCACTTAGAGTCCGTAATGCCATCATCTCCCGATGCATTATTGATGAAGGCACATCCACCTGTGTGATGTCCGTTGCTGTTTGGAAACAACTTAAGTCACCTGAGTTGGCCCCCTCCAAAATCACTTTGCGTTCTTGGGATTGTTGGAATATAATCCTAACATCTACATTTATTTTTTAGCCTAAGTATCCTTGACACTAAAAATCTTGTTCATGCTTGGTTTTTGGTAAACTAGTTCCATGGACCAACTTTCCCTTGTTTTTTGCCTTTAAAGGCTTAATATTATTGAAATATTGGTCCAAACACTTTCCTAAACCATTTAAGTTCATGTTCACACCTAACCACACCTCATCCACTTGAGTTATTTGAGGGTTGGCACCCCACATGAAGATTCCCCCTTAAATCAAGGGATTTGGTCCCCCAGACCATTTTAGCATGTTTTAAAGCTGCCTTCCTTGGGAAATGTGCCCCTCCTCATTCTTTCCTCACGTTTGATAGTTGGCATAGGTTGTCTTGAGTCATTGTTGCTATTTTAGGCTTCTCTTTAGCTTTTCTTAGCCTTTTCTAGCTTTTTACTAGTTTTTTCCTAGTTTTCTAGATTTGGCAATTTCTATATAACTACCTCCCTTTGGGATTAGAGGGTTGGTTGCTCATGTATTAATATTGTTCATTAATTTAATACATTGATTTTATGGAGAAAATTATTTCTCTCCTCTCTTGAATATTAGCAAATTACTTGTGTTTAATTTAACTAGAATTCTAGATCTATGAGAGTTTCTGCAGGAATTCTACATGGTATCAGAGCTAGTTTGAATCTAGTGGATTGTACATGGTTTTATTTATAGGTAAAGATCATCAGGAGGAATAGAAAAAAACAATGGATCATCTCTCTTAGCCCACAAAACTTGTTCTAAATCCTTTCAATTACTTCGAATGGAAGACAAAGATTACTCTGCTCCTCCGAAGCAAAGGACTTTACAGGGTAACAATGGGAACATAGACTGAATCGACTTCTATAGTGGAGAAGATCAAGTATTTAAATAAATTAGATGAAGAAATTGGGCTAATATGTCTATCAATTTCCAGAGAACTCCTCTTTCATGTCAGCGGAGCCACTACTCCTGATGTGATATGGACCAAATTGGGAGGACTATTTGGCAAACAAGATGAAATGAGAGTGCATCAACTGGAGAATGAACTCATATCCCTCAGTCCAATTCATTTTAGAAACATCCAAGAATACTTCACCAAGTTTAAATCCTTCCTCATTGAACTTGATGCATGTGGAGTCAAGAACGAGGAAGGTCAACTCATCCTTTCGATTCTCTCGAAATTAGGCCTTGAATATTCCGTATTTGCATCGTCTTTTCAAGCATCTAATTTGACTTAGGAAAAATGGAAATGCCTCCATTGAATGACTTCATTGCAACATTGACTCAAGATCAATCTAAGTTAGTCCAAACGGGTGCCATCAAGCGTTCAAAGAACCAAGCACTTGCGACTATCGATGCTCCAAAGAGCAGTGGAAGACATAAGAAAAAAGGGAAGGGTAAATTTAATTAATCGAAGACGGAAAGACCCGTACAATCTTCAGAGAGATCTTCTTTTCCTAAGGGTAAGAAGAAGAAGGAAAGAACACTTTGTAGCTACTGTTACAAAGGTTTTCATCCCGAAGAAAATTGCATGAGGAAAACAATCGATGAGATGGCTAAACAATTGCACCAACACAATCTCACTGTGCCCCATAATGCAAAGAAGAAGGATGATAATAGAACGGGAGATGGGAGAGGGATAGAACGAGATGGTCATGCTTTAATGGTTGTCACATCCAATCCATCAACTCAAATCCTTGATTCAGGTGCATCAAACCATATTGCTGCATCAAAAGATGAATTTTCCTCCATCGAAGAAAGCACCAGATCCCCAATTTACTTGGGAGATGCCACACCCGCAAAGGTGTGCGGAGAAGGAATTGTAGACCTTGAAGGGGGTTGCTTCACAAATGTGCTTCATGTTCCCTCTCTATCTAAAAATCTTCTCTCGATATATCAGGTCAGTCATTCCAGCTCTGGAGGAAGGTGGAGTTCACTCCAGACTCTGCAATGATTACCGACATTTCCATGGGCTCACAACTTGCACATGGAATTGCAGATCACGGTTCTCGTTTGTATTTTTTCTCCCACTTTGTTCCTAAATATATTAGAACTATATTTCTATCACAATATAATGATATCAATAGGCTATGGCATGAAAGATTTGGCCATCTAAACTATAAGTACTTGCATCAACTCAACAAGGAAAACATGGTAGAAGGATTGCCCACTATTAAATTCACAACCGGTGTATGTCAAGGATGCATTCTTGGCAAGCATCCAGAGAAAAAATTTGACAAAGGGAAGGCACATAGAGCTTCTTCACCTCTTGGGCTGATTCACAGTGACATCACGGTCCCATTCCCACAGCTTTCAATCAGCAAGGCTCGATATATACTCACCTTCATAGATGATTTCTCTCGCTTTACTTGGCTATTTTTTTGAAATTAAAATTGGAAGCATTTGAATGCATTATAGAATTTAAAGCACTTGCTGAGAATGAGTTTGGGTGTAAGATTAAGATACTCTATACTAATAATGTGGGGTAGTATGTCAACAAATATGTGCAACAACTTTGTATTGATGTAGGTATACAGCTACAACACACAGTGCTATATACACCATAGTAGAATGGTGTCACGGAGAGGAAAAACCGGTCCTTAAAAGAGATGGCCAATTGTATGCTACAGTCCAAATCATTAGCTTCTAAGCTATGGGCTGAAGCTATTAGTTGTGCATCATAAATTCAAAACCACATCCCTCACAAAGCACTTGAAGGCACCACTCCATTTGAATGTTGGACTAGTAAGAAACTGAAAGTCTTGCACTTTCACATTCTTGGTTCATGAGCATGGGCTCACATTTCGATAGATAAGAGGAAGGCTTTGGAGCCTCAAAGTGTTGAATGTATCTTTGTTGGATATCCTGATAGTGTAAAAGGATATAGATTTCTAGACTCTCACACTAAAAATTTCCTTGCAGCTCATAGTGTGAAGTTTGAAGAAGAATCACTACATGATTTTTCAGCAGACCTTGCCGAGGAATCGCTTGTTGCCACTGACGAGGAGGAGTCCGAAACTTCTTCAATCACTTCAGAGAAGCCATCAGAGAAGCCTCTTGGGTATAATTCAGAGGATGAGGAGCAGGTCATGGTTTCTCCAACTCAGCTACCAACTTGGGCAGAGAAAACTCTGCAAGGTGTGGGTGAACTAGTCGGTGATCCTGCGGATGCGAGAAGGACTAGATCATAGTTTTTTGGGGCTCCTCAAGCCCTAGCTGCCACCAAACCATTGCTTCCCATACATTTCTATATGAAACTTGGCTCAAATCAATAGTCACACTACGAGGCTGCTGGAAACCCACTTTGGGAGGCTGCCATGGATGACGAGTACTCTACTCTCATGGAAAGCAACACACAAGACTTGGTTCCACTTCCGAAAGGAAGAAAGCTTGTTCGATGCTAATGGATCTATCAAACAAAGATTGTTACAAATGCTGAGATCAAAAAGTACAAATCTTGACTTTTTGCAAAAGGATACTCACAGGTACATGACATAGACTACACAGAGACATTTGCACTTGTTGCAAAAATGGACTCCATTCGACTAGTTTTAGCCATTGTTGTTTCTCATAGATGGGAAGTTCATCACATGGATGTGAAGAGTGCATTTCTTCATGGAGATATCAAGGAAGAGATATATATGGAGTAGCCACAGGGATACATTCAGAAATCTTCCCTCGTTTGCAGATTAAATAAATCTTTGTATGGCCTAAAACAAGCTCCTAGAGCCTGGTATGCAAAGATGGATTCTTTCTTGCTTTCCATTGGATTCATTCGATGCAAATCTGATGCGAATGTTTATTTGCTGCAACATGATGATTCCTTTTTGTTGACAGTACTTTATGTAGATCATTTACTAATGACAGGGAACCTTACCTCGACTATTGATTCGACAAAATCAACATTGCACAATCATTTTCCATGACAGATTTGGGATTGTTGCACTACTTTCTTGGTCTTGAAGTTTCTCAGTCTACTTCAGGGATCAATATGGCACAGTCTAAGTATGCATCAGAATTACTTGCCCACTTTCAGATAACCAAATGCAAGCCAACATCATCTCCCTTTCTTTTGGGGATAATATTTGAGGATGCGGGTACTACACCTTTGGTGGATAGTACACTGTATCAATAGTTGGTTGGGAGTTTGTTGTATCTTACTCACACCCGACCTGATATATATTTTGCAGTAGGAGTTTGTTCCAGATATATGAAGGAGCCCCATGAGATTCACTGGAAAGCTGCAAAGAGAATCCTTAGATATGTGAAAGGTACTTCCAGTTTTGGTATCTTTTATGCTACATATTGCCCACTTTCACTGATTGGGTACACAAATTCTGATTAGGATGGTGATGGTACAGATTGCAAGTCCACCCCTGGTTATGTTTTCAGCTTTGTTTCAGGGCCTTTTTGTAGGGGCTTCTCTTCGAGTTTGGTATTTAGTATCCACTTTTGACTGTCATATTTTGTGACAATTAAGGGTCCATTAAGATATCGATTGATCTAGTTTAGAGGCAGAGGACCAAGCACATCAAGATTCACATGCATTACATCCGCGAGTTGATTCGTAACTAGGTCATATCACTGTAGTACTACCCCAGTGAGAAACAGGTTGCAGACATCTTCACCAAGTCTTTCACTGAAAATAAATTTTCAGAACTGAGAGCTATGCTTATAGTGGTGGAGATAGCTAACTAGGCCCTTCTGGCCACTTAGCCTTTTTCTCCTCTTTGGCGGGGGGGGTGTTCCCATGAAGTTTTCCCTCTTTCTTCATTTTATGAGGATCTTTTATTTATTGTACCTAAGTACCTAACATGGCATCTTGACCAAGACTTAGTTTAGATAAGTGAGTTAGGATGAAGGGGGGGTGTTGGAATATAATCCTAACATCTACATTTATTTTTTAGCCTAAGTATCCTTGACTTAGCCACATGCACTAAAAATCATGTTCACACTTGGTTTTTGGTAAACTAGCTTCGTGGACCAACTTTCCCTTGTTTTTTGCCTTTAAAGGCTTAATACTATGGAAATATTGGTCCAACCACTTTCCTAAACCATTTAGACATCTATGTGCATGTTCAGACCTAACCACACCTCATCCACTTGAGTTATTTGAGGATTGGTGCGCCACATGAAGATTCCCCCCTTAAATCAAGGGATTTGGTCCCTCGAACCATTTTAACATGTTTTAAAGTTGCCTTCCTTGGGAAATGTGCCCCTCCTCATGCTTTCCTCGTGGCTGATAGTTGGCATAGGTTGTCTTGAGCCATTTTTGCTATTTTAGGCATCCCTTTAGCTTTTCTTAACCTTTTCTAGCATTTTACTAGTTTTTTACTAGTTTTCTAGATTTGGCAATTTCTATATAACCACCTCCCTTTGGGATTAGAGGGTTGGTTGCTCATGTATTACTATTTTTAATTAATTTAATACATTGATTTTATGGAGAAAATTCTTTCTCTCCTCTCTTGAATATCAACAAATTACTTGTGTTTAATTTAACTAGAATTCTAGATCTATTAGAGTTTCTGTAGGAATTCTACAGGGATGGACACTCCTCCCAATCCCTTGGCATGTACTGCAACTGTCCAGTGACCCTTGCAGGCAAGAATATCCATATTGACATTGAATTCATCAATGCCCCTTTGGATTACAACATTCTCTTAGGTCGTAGTTACACATATGCCATGTCAGCTATTGCGTCTGCAGTGTTCCACAAGATGTGTTTCCCCCATGAAGGGAAGATCATTACCATCGATCAATTGACTTACTACGAGCCGACATTTGTGACCTCCCCTGAGTCCATTATCTTGTTAATGTTTGATAAACAATCTTCAACTCCTCCCTCTAGTGTTTCACCTAGAGTTTGTAAATATTTCTCATTATTGGGTGCTTTCCCTAGTCCTCCCCCTCCCATATCAGAGACTAACTCTATGAGTGTTTGCATGTTAGAAGTGCCATGGGTTGCCCTTAAGCAGTCTGGTACACTTGATCAACAACCAACTCCTCAACACCTTGATGTTTCCCTTTAAGATGAGCCCTTTGGATCCACCCCCAAGACCTCCTCCATTTGTGGGTGCCTCTTCTATGTTTCCACCAGGATCTGTTCCTCCAGGTCTCAATCATCCAGGAGTAATTCCACTAGGAAATTACCCTGTAGGACAGATACCTTTATTATTCCCCCCTCTGAGAGTATTTTCTTTCCTTTTCATGGCTTCACTAGTCCTTCCTAACATGACTCTATGGATCCCATTATGGTACATCGATCCCCATGCAAGCATTCAACCTAGTCAGCTAAGAGCTTATCATGCTTTGACCCAGGTTCAACCAGTCCTCATGACCCTTGTCAGTACTTTAGCTCCATCACAACCTCAATAGGAACTAGTTTTTGTTGTGAAACCATCCGGAAAGGGGGGCAAAGCTAAGAGGAAAGAACCTAAGGACAAGGCTCCCAAATCTCCTCCAACCCCTAAGGCCCCAAAGCCATCACCTCCGTGCGCTTTGTGTAAAGTTGTTGGGCACTCCATCAATAATTGTCCCGAGCTTCCTCAACTTAAAATTTTGGTTCATGAAGCATTCCCCGAGTCAAATATCTTGGAAGTCCATGTTAACTTACCGAACCCACCCAAGAAACTCAAAACATTGTGCACAAATCACCCTTGTGCCTTGTGTGATCATCACGGTCACTATTCCCATTGTTTCCCTTGTCTCGATGAATTTCGTGATTTCCTTAGGGCGATTCGTGAATACAAGGCCACTCGTAGTGGATCATTTGCTCCTGTACCCATGGATTCTCGTACCACTAGTCAACTAGAACAAGGAGACTCTTATCCCACCATCGTGATCCCTCCCCCCAATGTCGAGATGACACACACCACAGGGCACATCCTTTACCTATTGTCATCCTTTAGTTCCTCGCAAGCAAACCTTTCTAAGGTTTCTATGCAATCTTCTATCGAACCTCTTGTTGAACGTCAAAATTACCCTCTCCTTGAAAACTTTTCTCACTTCTTTCCCTTGCTTTTCCATAAGATTACAAATCCCCATCAATGATAACTCATATATTTTGTCTTAAGAAGGGCATTAAATGATTGACATGTTATATTTTTATGTTTTTCTATTTGAATAAGTTTTTGCAAATTAGTTATAGAATGCAGCCTATTCTGCAGCTAACTATGTATTCTGTAGCTACTTCCATGGTCTGGTAGGTTCTAGGTGTCAAACGAAGAAACCGGCCACATGGGAATCTCTAGAATCCTCTCCACATGGATTCTATCCTAGTCACTTTGCCTAGATCGATACGAAAACAAGCTCAAGACCATAGTCAAAGGTGGAGTCAAACATAGGAAACCCGGAAGCAATAGGACTCTTTATCTACTCTTTCATGGTTAATTAATAAATCCAACAGTTCTGTTGTAGCATTAACCTGGATCAACCACCTGTGTTAACGGTTTTTTGCAAACATCTCGCTCTAATTCAAGTCACCTGTTGCTGATCAAACATCTACACAGTCCTATAGTGATACGTGTAGGCCACCTGTAGCTATTTTTCCTCAAAGATAGTTATGAATTTTCTTTTTAAATATTGGTTGTACAGAATCAAGAGGGGTTCGAATATTTTGAGGTATTAAGTTTAGACTCTCAACTCTATATTTTTGGACTTTGTTCCTATTTATAATATAAAGTCGTGTGTTGACCAATGATCATTTGAAAGAGCATTTTCAATTAGTTGGAAGCTCAAACCAGTGAGTTGCAGAGAGCCCCTGCACTGAAGGAGGTTTTCTTTCAATTTGTTTTCTGTTCAGTTTTAATTTCACTATTTGATTTTAGCAGTATTTCTAACTTAGTTTGATTTCTTTTAGTTTTGATCAGTAGCATATTGTTAGAACTCAATTGTGTAGTCTTGTTTCTCCAACCCATTTCATAAAAGGAAACGACTTTGTTTCTACACAGAGTAAGGTTGAAAGTAATAAGAATGCATTGTTGGTTAGTTTAATCACTGTTTTTGTTATTTATTTTCTAGTTCAGATTGTTAATACACTGTGTTAATGAATGTTTTTAATCACCATTTCAAGCTAATACCCATCCTAAACTAAATGGTTAAACATTCACTCTACACAATGGTTGAAACCAATCAACTACCTTCTGCATGTTTTTATTTAGTTCTCTAGATCATGAAGTACAAAAAGTTTCTTGTATTCCATCTCAGGAAGGTTATCTTTCAAAATTGAAGGTTAGAGTAACTAGAAGTACTTCAGTTAATTTCATTCTCTATATTTATTTCAACATGCCTTACAACTTCACCTTTTAATTTTGAGAATTAGATTCATGACTTAGGATTAATGACAAGATAGGACAAATGCTCTATTTTTCCTTATTTTAACTTAGATTTTGACTTGTTTTAAGCTCTTGGTTCACCTTTAGGAGGTCTAGATTTAGTTTCTCATAGTTCAGTTTGTACATCATTAGGATTCAAAGAATAGAAACCCCCAAAACAATATAAAAATACAAAACAACAAAGTAATAAGGGTTAACTAAGCACATACAGTGCACTACACTTCACCAGCTTACGAACCTCAGTTGATAATTTATGCAAGAAATTTAGGACACTAAATTGACGTAACCTTTTTTTGTCGTTGCTGGGTAAGTGTAATTAGGTAACCTTATCTCTTATATTAAAAAGAAAATGATATGCATAGAGAAAGAGACTCTAGGGGTAGATTTATAGCTAGAGGCAGGAGTTTAATTCCTATAACACTACCTACTCCACCAAGAACAAGAAGAGATACACCTCCATCTGAAACTCATACTCCTAGCCATAGAACTCCTGAAGTTCTAAGGTCAGAAATCCAATCAAAAGGATCTCCTATGTCATCTACTGAGGCATTCCTAGAGGAGAAAAATCTTGGGTCTCCAACAAAAGGAGTAGCCTTTTTCACCTCCACATGGGAGTGCATTTTAGTTGAAGAATTAGGAATACCTAGTGAGGAAGAAGAAGTAGAACCTCTTTCCCACATACCATTAATAGAGGAACTAGAGGAAGAGAAAGTAACCTTTCTAGTTGAACCCTATACTGGCTCTGAAGAAACTATAATGGTAGAACAAGGAGAGGATGGATAATTCACATTGCTTGGAGGAGAGGGTAGAGGAAATAATGGAGGAGGTAGAGGAAATAATGGAGGAGGCAGAGGAAATAGGGAAATATATAATTCTTTTGGATTCCCTATAGTTGATGAAGAAACAAATGCCACAATGAAAAATATCTCACCTTCTGTCCCCCCAATTTTCCATGGGTTAAAAAGTGAGGATCTTGAAACATTTTTATTTGAGTTTGAAGTCTTGTGCAGAATCTATGATTACTTAGAAGACTCTCAAAAACTTAAGTTGTTTCCTTCAACATTGAAAGGAACTGCTTTGAAGTGGTTCATGGAGTTGGTCACTAAGTCCATTAAAACATGGAATGACATGAAGAAAGTTTTTTTGGACGGGTATTTGGATTATTGCATGCCTACGAATCACAAGGATGAAGTGTTCAAAATGATACAAAGAGAGGATGAAAATTTGGAGGATTTAATTGAGAGATTCAACTATAACTTGAAAAAAGTAAAGATGGATAATTTAGATGAAGATACCTTAAAAGATGTTCTATTAAAAGCCATTAGATATGAATGGATAGATATCCTTAACATGATGGGGAAGGGAGACATCTCTCAACTCCCATTAAGTGACATAGGAGAATTATGTGTTCATCTCTCAAGAGGGAAATCCAAAATTGGGAAAGGTCCAAGAGATCCTTCTCTTGTTAGAGTGAATAAGTATGAAACTGGATCAGTGAGTAGGGAAAAAATTGGGAATATGCTTGATGAATTCAAAGCAGATATTATAGGGAGCCTTAGTGATAACATAGACACCCTTAAGTTGCAAAACAAGTAGAAAATCGAGGCTGATGCTTTAGCTATTTTCTGTCCCAAATGTAGAAAAAACACACTTTAAGAGAATTTCCTTTGGATGCAAAAGTCATAGAGACTTGTATGATTTGTTCAGAAAACCATGAGACCAAGGGTTGTCCTTCAATTCTAAGTCTTAAGGTTGTTTTTCAAGAAGAAACAATTCCAAATTCAGCAGAATCTCTTTACTTTGTCTCTAGAAGACCTTGGCAGGGGCCACAAAATCAAGGATTTAACAATCAAATGTATCTTTAGCCCCCACCAAATTGGAATTCTTGGTAGCAACCTTGGCCTCAACCTCAATCTCAATCTCAACCTTGGGCTCAAGGAGTAAAAAATACTTATGGAAGATTTTCTCAATATTATCAATATCCTCCATCATATCAGAATTATCCTCCCCCACAAATTCCACAACAAAATCAACAACCACAACTTCAAAATCGGAACCCTTAACTTTCACTACCATTTCCACAATAAAATCCACAACAGATTCCACAACAAAATCAAAATCCTCAACTCTTACTACCATTTCAGCAGAGACCAAATCAGCTACCTATCCAACCATTACCAAACCCCAACAATAAAAATCCTCAGAATACTTAAGTCTTACATGGTGGAAGGATAACAATTTCCAACTTATATGATCACTCCTCTAAATCTCAATGATGTTCAACTAAAATCTGGTAGGATATTAGAAAAGGAAAGGCCTTCTATATTTATTCAGGAACAAGACAATTCCGAGAAAGATTCTCTACATCCCAATAAAAGTTTTGAAGGAACATCTCTCCAAAACCAAAATACTGAAAATGAAAAACAAAAAGAGCCAGTGAACTCAAATCCTATCATTGAGCAACCAGTATCTACTTCTGCACCTCCTTTTCATGAAATATTACAAGTTGATAAAGGAGTAGAAAAGTAGATTATGTTGCCTAATTATGATTTTCTAAATGAATTGAAAAATGTCTGTATGAAAATCCCTTTGTTACAAGCCATTAAGGAGATTCAATCCTAACTAAAACAATAAAGGAGTTGAGCATAAAGAAACCAAGAAGAAAAGCAAAAGAAACAAAAAGAATTCACTTGGTAGGAAAAATAGCAGATATAATGATGGGAAAAATTGCCATACAAAAATATGAAGATCCATGAATTCCAATTGTGAAAACACATATCAATGGAGTTGAAATTCCAAATACATTGATTTATTTAGGAGCAACTATAAACATCATGAGCAAACAAACCATGGAATGACTCAAGCTTCCTAATCTTCTTTACACACCTACATTACTGCAATTAGCAGATAGATCTGTAATCAAACCAGATGGTGTGTTAGAAGATATTTCAGTGTCCTTAGATTCTTGGGAATACCCTGTTGATTTTATGATTTTAACCCCTAAGAACAATCTAGGAGGACATCCAATTATATTTGGAAGACCTTGGCTGGCCATAGCTAATTATTTCATTAGCTATAGATCTGGTGACATGTACATTTCTGATGGAAATTCAACAAAGAAATTCACTCTATATCCTCCAACAAGAACAATCACAGAAATAGATGACAAAGAATGGATTGATGATGAAAATGACATTCAACCTCTCTTTACTATTTTAGATATTAGTGAAGATAGTCAAATCTTGAATACAACGGAAAATTTTGAGCCATCGCTAGAATGTGAACATGTTCAATTCCAAGAAAAATCCAATATTGAATATTTGTCATCTAGGCAGATGTCTCTTTATTCTATGGAAGAATTTGGTAGCTCTACAATTGAAATCTTTCCAAGGATAACATTGAACATAAACAATAACTTGGAGAAATTACAACAAGAAAAGCTAATCAAAACATTACAACAACATTCTACTGCATATGCATGGAAATATACTAACATGAAAGGAATTATTCCTAAGACTTGTATACATCACATATACATTGAGGAAAATTGTAAACCTATTAGACAACCTCAAAGAAGGATGAATCCAAATCTTAGGGAAATTGTGAAAGAAGAGCAGCAAAAACTATTGAATGTAAACTTCATTACCCAATGTCAGATAGCCAATGGGTTCCCCTTTAGTGATTCTGCCTAAAAAGAACAATAAATGGAGGGTGTGCATTGATTATCGTGAATTGAGTAAAGCTACCCTTAAAGATCATTTTCCTTTTCCCTTTATAGATCAAGTGTTAGATACATTAGCAGGTAAGAAGTATTTCTCATTCTTGGATGTTTTAGTGGTTATAATCAGATTCATGTGGCACCTGAAGATCAAGATAAAATCACATTTACTTGTCCATGGGGAACCTATGCCTGCTGAGTACTTCGTTTTGGATTATGTAATGCACCTGCAACATTCCAAAGAGTAGTACTAGGAATTTTTTCTGATCTAATACATGATTGTGTAGAGGTATAT
>APFE030469244.1:160115-181851 GCA_000404065.3 Pinus taeda
ATATATGGATGACTTTACAGTCTATGGGAATACATTTGAAGAAGCTTTGGAAAATTTGGAAAAAGTTCTTAAAAGATGTAAGGAAGCAAACCTTTCACTAAGCCATGAAAAATGTTTTATGATGTTTACAGAAGGGATTGTTTTAGGACATCACATTTCAGTAGATGGGGTTAAAGTTGATAAATCTAAAGTTGAAGTCATCTCTAAATTATCAATTCCAAATTTCCAAAAGGATGTTAGAACTTTTCTAAGATTTACATGATACTATATATGATTTATAGAAAATTTCACTAAAATAGCATCTCCACTCTTCAAATTACTCACCAAGTATTGTGAATTCAATTGTAATCTTGATTGCCAGTTAGCATGTGAGACTTTAAAAACAAAAATTTCTGAATCACCCATCTTGAGAGGTCCAAATTGGAAACTACCTTTTCACATTTCAATAGATGCTTCAAATACAGCTCTAGGAGCTGTATTAGGACAAAAAGATTTGATTCCATATGCCATCTACTATACAAGTAAGAATTTGACTCCCACTAAGTTAAATTATACTGTAACTAAAAAGGAATTTTTTAGTTGTTGTTCATGCCATCAACAAGTTCAGACATTATATAATAGGCTATGAAACCTTTGTTCATACAGATCACTCTGCAATTAGATACTTAATGAATAAACCTATTACTAATGGTAGAGTTACAAGATGGCTATTACTCTTGTAAGAATTCAATAATCTATGCTAGATAGACCTAGAAAACAAAACATAGTTGCTTATTTCTTGTCCAGAATTCAAAATATCAAAGACGATACTCCAGTTGAAGATAAGTTTCTTGATGAATATCTTTTTGCAGTGACTACTCAGACCCCTTGGTTTGCAGATATTGCCAATTACTTAGTCACAGAGAAATTTCCTTCACATTTGTTTCCTAGAGAGAAAAGAAAAATCATTCAAATAAGTGCAAGATACTCTTGGATCACTAATGAATTGTATAAAACATGTCCAAATCTCATGATCAAAAGATGTGTGAGGGAAGATGAAATGCTTGAGATTCTTAAGGCATGTCATGATGAACCATGTGGTGGAAACTTCGCTGGCAAGAGGAAAACCTATACAATTCTTTCTTTAGGATATTATTGGCTATCCATCTTCAAAGATGCTAAAGAATATGTCAGGAGGTGTGACGGCTGGCAAAGAGTAGGAAAACCTACTCCTTCAAATGAAATTCCACTACAAATTTAGGTACTCATTGAACCTTTTGAAAAATGGGTCTTGGATTTTGTTGGACCAATTAATACCCCAGTTAAGCAAAAGAAGTATATATTGGTATGCACTGATTATGTCGCTAAATGGGTAGAGGCTAAAGCATTACCTTTTGCTAACGAAAAATCTATAGTTAATTTTCTTTCTGAAGACATCTTCACTCATTTTGGTATTCCAAGAGACATTGTGAGAGATCAGGGGCCTCAATTTACATCTAAAATGGTGAAGAGTCTTGTGCAAGATTACAAGATCAATTTAGGAAATCTACCCCCTATCATCCACAAGCAAATGGTCAAGTTGAATCTACAAATAAGGTGATTGAAGGAATTCTCACTAAGATTGTGCATATACATAGAAGAGATTGGGCAGAAAGGCTTCCTGAAGCCTTATGGGCTTATAGAACTACATGGAGGAACACAACGGGACACACACCCTATGAAGTTTTTTATGGGAAACAAGTCCTGTTCCCTAAAGAGTTTCAAATCAAAACCTTCAAGATGGTAGTTCACTTGGGACTAGATTTATCAGAGGCACAAAAACATAGATTGAGAAACTCAATGAGCTTGATGAAATCAGGCAAGGTGCTGTTCAAAGAACCAGTATAGTCCAACAACAGAGGGCTAAATGGCATGATAAATAATCAAGGAGAAGAAGTTTCAAGCAGGAGATTGGGCACTGTTGTTCGATTCAAAGTTCAAAGATTTTCAAGGGAAGTTTCAAACTCATTGGCTTGGGCCATATGAGATTGAAGAAGTCTTTAATAATGGAGTAGTAAGGATAAGGACAATAGATGGAAGAAAAATACATATTCTTGTGAATGGTCATTGGTTGAAGATATATCGAAAACCAATTTCAAGAGAGGAGTTCATTAAGATTTTCTAGAATAACTCTGAAATGAAGCTAATGAAGAAGAATTCTTCTTATCCACTAACTTAGTCTTTATTTTTCCTAAATAATAATAATAATAATAATAATAATAATAATAATAATAATAAAATGTATGAGTTTGAAAACCAATCATTGATTGCCATACTTATATAGAAAATATAGGGTGAAAAATCAGATATTTCTGACATCCTATATTTTCCATTTCCTTTTTGTAATAAGTAGTGACAACAAGCTACATTTATTTGCAGTTTAGAGTCTGCAAATTCATAGTCTCATTCCATCTCATTCTGTTTTCATTTTATTTTATAGTTCCATTTCATCTCATTGTCATATTCCATTTCCATTTTATTTTTACAGTTTTACTACATTTCACCCTATTTCACATTTTATTTTACATCTCATTTCATCTCATTGTCATAACCCATTTCCATTTCATTTTTACACTCATATTCCATAGTCGTACTTCACTTTTTCCTCTTTTCACATTCTGTAGCTAATCTGATTCTACGGCTACAACTTACTTATCATCTCTAGCACAACACAAATAAATCATGAATGTAGGAAATTGAAGAATCAAGTTTTGGAGACCAAACATGCCAAAGGTACCTATGGATCAACAACAAAAGAGATATCAAGCAAAAGGTTAAGTTCTAAAGGTAAAATGCAAAATTTATTTCAAACGATAAGTTAAAAACATAAGGCATGTATAATATGAATAATCGTATGTCTCCTTAACAAGTTATCATTTGATTTGACTACCACTCCATCATACCACATCTCTACCACATCTTTCATACTCTATATCAAATGGTCCATAATAAATTCATCATACCACATCTCCACTACACTCTCCATACTCTGTACCTAAACGGTCCCTAATAACGCTGTCTGTTAATGGTCATGACTACAATGTGACCAACGTATCCACGTCTCTCCAAACCCTCACCGTCTACTTCTTCCATGCAAACCCGTAGTTCTTTTTCACCATACCGCAGTCAGACCATGAGAGTAATTCTGAAGGTTAAGAAATTTCACGAAACAGAAGCCATGGGACTCATTATTAGGACAAAGCCAGTAGGAGCAAAATATATGGAGGGATTCCCACAACTCAAGGAGATGCTGCAGAAGGCTGGATGGCTCAATTTCATTAAAAAATTTGATAGATTCCACAAAGAGATCACAAAATCTTTTGCTATATCATTTGATGGTACAAAAGTAGAAACTGGAGACGTTAAGTTTGTAGTAACAGAATCCTTCATAACAGAGGCTACAGAAATGCCAAGACATGGTGAGAGATGGTTTAAAAACAAGGAATTCCACAGTGAATCATGGAAAGTAATCCTCAGGAACCTAGGTATGGATGTCTTTGTGTTTAGAAAAGGAATTCCTATTTTAGCACTTAAAAGTAAATGGAGAAGCAATCTTTTGATATTACAGAAATTCGTTACTTGTGAGGGGAGATTCGGGTGCATGTATGTCTATCATACACATTTATTGATGAAATTTCTAGAAAATGGAGACATCAACCTCCCTTTCTTCCTACTAGATAGTTTAAGAAGGATGGGTTCAAATGTACAGAAGAAAATAGAATTCCTAGACACAACCATGTACCATCATGGGTTGGTAACAATACTGGTTGAGTTTCATTTGAAAAGAATAGGAGATACTTGGGAAAATTTCCTGATAAGAAACTATTTCCAAGAGGCACCAGAATCACCTGAAGAGGGTAATGTCAGAGGGAGTAGGAGAAAGAAGACCAGAATAACCATTCAAAGCAAACCTGAGTCCTCAACATAGAAAAATGATGAAGAGATAGACTCTGAAAAATTGACAGAGATCAAGGAGCAAATCAAGCAAAAAGGGAAAATGAAAAAGAAAGCTGGTGGAATTACTAGAAACAAACTTAAATCTTCATTACAACAAGATGATGAACAATTAATCTCTGAAAAATTAACAGAGATTAGGAAACAAATCAAGAGAAAAGGAAAGATAAAAAATGAGAAAGAGGGTACAAAGGAGGAGAACATAAGCCCTCTACAACTTAGAAGGAGCTCTAGACTCCGAGGTATGGTAAAGAAGATATCATCAAAGGGAACATAGTTCATAAATCTAGAAGAAGAAACCCCAGTACCATCTCTTGACAATGTTCCATTTACACACAGTCCTCAAAATTCTCCTGAACAATATTTCGAAGGCAACCCCAACAGAGGATCTCTAAGCATAGACCCAGTGCAACAACAAATATATGATTATATAGAATCACTGGAGAAGAAAAGTGTCTCAATGGATCCAGAATCCTCAGCTAATCCAGAATGCTTTGTCAATCCACAAGAACCTCTAACTAAATCTCTCAAACAGAAAATCTATGAGTTACAGATATTGAACAGACATATCAAGAAAGAAAATGAAACCCTGAGGGAACAACATAAATTGGATAAAGCTATTCATGATAATACAATACTACACCTAGGGCTATGGTATAAGAAGAATATGAAGTTGAAGAGGAAGAATATAAGCTTGAATAGAACAATCATCAACCTTAAATACAAGCTTCTTATGAAGAAACCTAGAATGGCAGTCACTTCAAAGAGGAGCAAAAGAAGAAAATTAGATGTACTAGCAGAGGTATTTGAACAAATGAAATAGGAAAGAAGAATTCACATTTTTGGAAAATTGCATGGGGACATGCAATGATTTTGCAGTGGGGATATGTTGAACCTCAGAATTACCCTCTCCTTGACAACTTTTCTCACTTCTTTCCCTTGCTTTTCCATAAGATTACAGATCCCCATCAATGATAAATGATAGATTTTGTCTTAAGGAGGGAATTAAATGATTGACATGTTATATTTTTATGGTTTTTTCTATTTGAATAAGTTTTTGCAAATTAGCTACAGAATGCAGCCTATTCTGCAACTATGTATTCCATAGCTACTTCAATGGTCTGGAAGGTTCCAGGTGTCAAACATAGAAACCGACCACATGGGCATCTCTGGAATCATCTCCACATGGATTCTATCCTAGTCACTCAACCCAAATCGATATGAAAGCAAGCTCAAGACCATAGTCAAGGGTGGAGTCAAACATAGGAAACCCGGAAGTAATAGGACTCTTTATCTACTCTTTCATGGTTAATTAATAAATCCAACAGTTTTATTGCATCATTAACCCAGATCAACCACATGTGTTAACAATTATGTGCAAACATCTAACTCAAATTCAAGTCACCTATAGTTGATCAAACATTTACGTAGTCTTGTTGTGATATGTGTAGGCCACTTGTAGCTAGTTTTCCTCAAAGAGAGTTATGAATATTTTCTTTTAAATAATGGTTACACAAAACTGAGAGGGGTTCAAAGGTTTTGATGTATTAAGTTCAGACTCTCAGCTCTGTATTTTTGGACTTTGTTCCTGTTTATAATATAAATCTGTGTGTTCACCAATGATCGTTTGAAAGAGAATTTTGAATTAGTTAGCAGCTCAACCCAGTTAGTTGCAGAGGGCCCCTGCACTGAAGGAGGTTTTCTTTCCATTTGTTTACTATTTAGTTTTAATTTCACTATTTTCTTTTAGCAATATTTATAGCTTACTTTGATTTCTTGTAGTTTGATTTCTTTTAGTTTTGATCAATAGCATAATGTTAGAACTCAATTGTGCAGTTTTTTTTCTCCACCCCATGTTTGAATTTGTGGGTGAGAATGATTTTAGATCTCCTCTAGTAGTTCATTCTCATTTTCCTCTTCCCTTAATTCTTTACCAGGAACCATTGTTCCAAGAAGCATTTAGGCCATCTTTAGATAAGTAAGGCCACTTGCCTAAAAGTCACTGATCCAAATTCCGATGGTTAGTTTTTCTGCTATGATATCCACAATATTTAGGTCCTTTTCCTCCTCTCAAAATTCACCACAACTCACTTAGAAAATGAATCCAAATTGGAGGGAAACCGTCCTTTCATAGAAAAATCCCCAAATTTTCTATCGCCCATTGTGGCTATACCATAGCTCAATTTAAAAAACCATCAGCACCATTGGAAAGCTCTCCTTGAGTACTATATTGGGTTTTCCTTAGTTTTTGATGATTTGACACTTCACCAAGAAGTCGTTTTTCCAAGAAGGGTCACTTTGTCACCTCTCAAAATCGAATTTCATCATAAAGCGACACTTGTACTTTGAGGTCCACCTCCTCTTAATAATTTTCATACCATATAATGAATTTATTCATGAGTAACATCATTTACTCATGTTTTAATGGCCCCCCTCGGGCCTAATCTATGTGGCAGCGTCATTGAGTCACCCTTCTTCAGATCATCCACAATGAGTCACCCTTGCATTCGTGGAGTCAATTTCACATCCCATTCTATCATGTCACCATATTCCATCCATATTTCATATCGCTCATCCCGTGTTGCTCATTTTGGCCTCCAGTCATACTATCCCCATCCCCTCTAGAGTTGAGTCAATTGCTGCCAGGTCAACCATGCACTTTATGCTCTGACAAGGGAAATTGTCTATTTGTCCCTCAGTCCCACTTTTCCCCCATTATCCCTAGTTCCATTCCATCAGTCACATTACAAATTTTCCTCGTGCTTTAGTTGTGGCCCCTCATTTTCTCATCTATCGCGGGTCCTATTCTGTCGACATCAGCTTAGTTGTTCCAGAAGAACGACCTAGAGGGTGATGTATCTTGGTTCTAGCTCCCATTATTGTTCAACACCTTACATCGAGTAGAGGGACCCATTATTTCCCTTTTTTTTGGTTGTTTCATGTTTGTGATTCATACACTTGATGGTCCAGTGATGCAGCAGATTGTACCAATGATGCCCAGGTATGTGTGAGATGTTTCAGACCTCATGAGGGGGTGGCCCTTCAGGTAGCCCCCCACATGTCCAGACACATTCCTATGATGTACAACCTCAGATGCAGGTCTACAGAGTTGATGGGTTCGGTTCCTACTAATCGCAGTGTTCATAGTATGCATATCTCCTTTAGATGATTCGTTCAGTTTTGCAGAGCCCTTCTCTATTCAGTAGGGCTTCTCTGGTTGTTCTACCCTCTCTCCCACACATTTTTTGAGGGAAGGGCCTTTGTATCTCATGTACTCAGATATTATTTTATTCAGTCCTAGCTCATGCTTTTCCAAGGGCATTATGTATATGGGACACATTGTATATTCTCTAGCTCTATTATGCCAACATGTCATGTACCATTCAACATGTACTTCATTGCTCAGTTTTATATTTCTGGGTGAACCATTATTTTTGTACTAAATTATCTTAGCGGGTATGGGTATGCCTCCCCCGCCTCATTGAGGTCTGGTACCACAACATAAAAGGAGACTAGAATTAGTCTCGCCCCCTATGTCCCTATCCTCTTTCACTTCAAATTTATTGGTCTCTCTCTCTCTCTTTCTCCGACTCCCCTATGTCGTCTAGTGATTGTGTCATTACAATGTACTTCGGTCATACGTTTTTCTCCTAACACTCGCAGTTGGGGGGAAATCTGTTATCACCAAAAAATTGATCATCTAGCCTAACTTATTAGATGGATCAAAGTACACCATGTAAAGCCAATTTTACCATAGTAAAATTGTTTTCACTGTGAGAAATTACTTAATAAACCACCTTTGTTAAGTAATTTATAGATAAACCCATGAAGAATAATTAAATAAATCACTATTTATTTGATTTTATTCTACGAATAATTAATTAAACCATTGTTCAATTATTATTCCTTGTCATATTTGACCCAATCATGAAAAATAAACAGATAAATCATTAATTATCTTATTTTTATCTAAGAACAATTAATTAATCACCAATTAATTACTATTCTTTGTTAAATTTGACTAAATCCGTTGGGAATAATTAAATAAATCCTTATTTATTTATTATTCCTTAACTAATTCCTTGAGATGATAAATAAATCATTTATTTATTTATTATTTCTAAATAAAAGTTTAAATACTTTTTCTCTCCTAACCAAATATAATAAAACATTCCAAGTGGTTATTCCAAGAATGGGGTTAATAATATTTTATTCTTGCTCATTATTTGAGGATAGCTTAATATTTTGTTATAAATAGAAGGGTTTTCCATTCATTATTCACTTTTGATTATTTTCATTGTTGCACTCACTGTTGTAACTCTGATTATTTTCATTGTCACAACATATTTTTGTTGGGTTTATACATTATAGAGGAGAGAGACTCTACACAAGCTGAAGACGTTTGAGGATATCCAAGAAACCATCCCAGAGGGGGACTGGTATCATTATTTGTTCCCTTCACAGGTATTATAATAAAACTATTCTTTGTATATTTGGTTTCCATTGGATGATTGGAGTTATTACTCTTTCTTTTTGCTATTTAACTATGATTGTGGTATAGATCCAGATATTGGCAGGTTTTGTTTCTATCAATTGCAACAAATCTATAATGTTTAGCAGCCATTTATATTGTTGATATTGTTTGTCATCCACAATCTTAATGGGTTCTTTTTGTACATCTTCGAGAAGAAAAAAATATAACACCCAACATAAGGCACTCTGTGCATCTCACTCAACACTAAAATTTTCAGCACTTGGGAATTCTACACATAAATCCTACCTTTATACAAAATAAATCCATCTTCTTTCATCTCATAATCCTTGTATTTGGGTTGCATTTCACCTTGTTGTAGGCTTCCTTTTATCTACATATATTATTGGTCTGAATTCCCAGCCTGTAATATTCTAATTTTTAAATCATATTTACATGTGCTTATGGTTATAGGATGCATTGCATGAACCCTCCTACTGAGTGCATCAACCAATTTATTTTCATTCCCTTTGACATGATTAATTTAAAACTTATAATCACCCAAAAATTCTAGTTGTCTCATTTTTTGGCATTTAAATGTGGCTATCCAAACAAACGTTTCAATCCACTATGGTTAATTCTCAACTCAATCCACTTCCCCATGAGGTAATTCCTCCATATTTTCAAGGCATGTATAATGGTTTCTAGCTCCAAATCATGAGTGACATAATTCTTTTTGTGCTCCTTGAGATTTCTGGATTCATAACATGTCACATGCCCATTCTACATGAGGACTCGTGCAAGTCCTTCTTTACACACATTTGTGCATGCAAACAAGTCTTCATTTGGCTCAACTATCTTCAATACAGGTGCACTTGTTAATAATATCTTTAAATGCTGAAAGACCTCTTCACATTTATGAGACCCGTCAAATTTTGTACCCTTTCATTGCAAGGATCTAATAGTATGGGGTATCCTTAAGAACCATTCAATAATCTTCTGTAATAACTTTCTAGATCTATAAAAGATCTTACCTCTATCACATTTTTGGATGTTGGTCACTCTTCAATTGCTTTGATATTTTCTAGGTCTACTACTATCCCCTCTTCTGAAATAATATGACCCAAATATTGGATCTTTCTTTGATAAAATGTTCACTTACTAAGTTTGGCATATAAATGATGCTCTTTGAGTAGTTGTGGAACCATTCTTAAATGTTTTTCATGTTATTCCTCATATGTAGAATATAGGAGGATATTGTCCAAAAGCACAATCACAAAATTATCCAAATAATCCCAGAAAATACCATTCATAAGGCACATGAAGACACCTGGGGCATTAGATAGCCCAAATGGTACCACTTCTAACTCATAATTCCCATATCAAGTTTGAAATATTGTCTTACTAATATCTTCTTCCTTAATTCTTAGTTGATGGTATCCCAACTTTTCGTCAATTTCAGAAAATACCTTAGCTCCCCTGAGCTGGTCAATCAAATCATTTATCATGGGAAATGGATACTTATTCTTCATTGTGACCTTATTCAACTAATTAAATTCAATGTAGATCCTCAATGTACCATCCTTCCTTTAAAAAAATAAGATTGGGGCAACCCACTGTGATACATTGGGGTGTATGTACCCTTTTCTTAAAAGCTCTTCTAGTTTCATCTGTAACTCTTTTAGTTCTGGTGTGCTCATTTTTTAATGGTTTTTTGGACATCGGTGCATCTCCAGGTAACAGATATATAGAGAAATAAATATCTCTTATAGGTGGCAAGCCTAGAATTTTGACAAACACATATTCAAATTCCTTAAGCATTGGGTAGTCCTCTAGACTTGGTTCCTACTCCTCAACCATCTCCTTTGTGTGGGTTGCATAAATTTGGCACCCTTTTCTAAAGTCTTCTTCAATTACATAGTTGATATTTCCCTAATATAAATTGGCCTTGGTATTCCTTGCACTTGCCTTTCCTGCCCTTCCTCATCAAGGCAAGCAAAGGTTTTTTTTGTAACAATTTAGTATTGCATGATGCTTTTTTAGCCAATCTATGTCAATTAAGCAATCATATTATCCCAGTGGTATTAATTTTAAATATGTGTTTTTATCTATTCCATTATTATTAATGGGGCATTCCTTTACCAATTCAATTATTCTTCTTTTAGCTCTTGCGGCTAAATGAATTAACCAAGCCCTTCCATGCTTGGTTTTCTTCAAGTTAAATATTTCAAACAACTTAGGATTGAGATAACTATGACTAGCTCCAAAATCAATTAAAATAGAAATGGGGTGATTATTTAAATTACCTTCCACCTTAACCATGTGTGCCTAATGTTCAAATTTCTTGTTAACTATTACTACACAATCATGGACATGATTTTACCCATGCACTTCACTATATCATCCCCTTGGATGTGATGTACAATCCTCACTTTTCCCTCTTTCTGTGGGTAGTCCTTATACCTATGTTCTCCATCACAACCCCCACATTAAATGGGATACAATTTTGATTTCTTGTGTAATAAATAAATCCCTTTAGTTCAATATGAGCTGGTTGTGCTTGTTGTTTTTCTCGAGAATCATTTTTGAAAGATGAAGGTTTTAACCATTTCTTCCTTTCTTTCATCTTGTTTCTCGTCTTGTCATCCCAAGTCCTTTCGAACACCGATTTATTTTTACCTTGCTCATAGAGGTACTATGCCTTCCTCATAGCTTCATCCAAATCTTTTGGTTCGTCAAATCTAATTTTGTCACCATAGAATGGTGGTAATCCACTCACATATGTTTGTATCTTTAACTTTTCATCATTAATAAAGTCCACATACCTTAACAACTTAGTGAACTTTCTGCAATATTCTTCCATTATCATGTTTCCTAATTTGGGTTCAAAGAACTCAATTAATTTTTCTTTCATAGTAATGTTTAGAAAGGTACTTCCTCTGGAAGTACTTTTTAAATTTCTTCCATGAAATATCCTTTTAATTTATATGTTTTACCTCCTTGAGCTGCTCCCACCATAAATTTGAGTTCCCTTTCAAGTGACATATGGAAATTCATGCCTCTAAATTGGAAGAATAATCATGTAGATAAAGGCACTTTCTCATTTCTAACAACCAAGTTTCATCCTCTTCTCCCTTATTTTTCTCACCATTAAATGTATGTGGCTTTATTTTTTTAAGTTCCCCTTGTAAATTTTATAGCTTTGGTTTCCCTCTTGACTTCCTTGCTAGTGACATGTTTGAACTACTTTCTAATCCTAATGAAACATGGGATCTTTTAATGGATTTTTTGGATGCATGATGAGTCTATCCAAAAACACTCCTATAGTTTCTTGAATCTTCAACATATTTCCCTTTAACTCCTGAGTCATGCTCCATTACTTTTCTAGAATCTGATCCCTGGTCTCTTCTCTTTAGTAATTTATTCAAGCTCTATAAAATATGGGTATTAATATGTTACTATTATCTTATCATCTTCTCATTATCAAATTTGTAGTTTAAAACCTCTACTTTAAGGTTCCTTGTAGTTTCAACCATGTTTCTATATTTTGGTATGTTGTCGCTTTTTCGAGCACCTGTAGCACACGTGCTTTAGGAGATATGGAAAGCTTCCTAGAGACAACCTCTGGTTGATTGTAGACTAGTACCTAGGATATCTTAGATAGAGGAGTGCATGGAAGATTATCAGTGAGGGGTTTTTGCTGCACTCTAATTGTCACATAGTTTGGAAAGATAATAAAGGGGGACTTGGTTCAATAGTCTTTCATCAAGGTGAACTTAAGTAGATACATGGATCCAAATACAGGTGGTGAATTAGGCTGATCTCAAAGAATAATGTATTGTTATGATGGCCAACACACAATAATGAGCAACTTAATATTGGAGTTGTAGTAAGGTGAAGAGGAGGAGAGAAAGAAAGGAAATAGATGCATAGGGTTGTAAACAAGCCAGAATCCTAGGCAACAATGTTCTGGCAGAAGGATGGAAAGTAGAAGAGATGGAATGACAAGAATTGTGGAGTGCGAATTAAGGTTTCATGTTCTATAGCTCATGGATATACTTATCACTAACCAAAATATGTAAATATGTGCTCTTAAAGCTACATAATTAAATATTTAAATAATATAGGTATTGTTAGTATTTAGCAGCATACATATAACCATGAGAGAATGAGACTGACAACTTCATTATACAATTTTAGTAGAAGAGAAACATACATGAAATGAGATTTACAGAGGGGAAAACATACTGCTTACAGCCATGATTGGAATCACCATAGAGTTTCATTAATCCTCAAAATGAGTCCAATAAACCAGTCCATTACATTTAGCCATACATCGCTGGAGTCCCTCATGAATAGGAAATTAGAACCAAAGTGGAATCACATAATTTGGACCACTACGGGTGCAGAATTCTAGAACCTATATTACATGTTTCTTCCCCCTATTTATTAGAAGAGGGGGAGCTTTGCATTAACAATTACAAAATATCCCATCTTGAGCTCCAACTATCTAATAGACCAGTTGCCTTGGCGTGTGAAGGATGCTACCCACAATGATTTGATTCAGATTTGATTTCGATCTTGAAAGTATAGAAATTACAGAATAATAAGAAAAAGGAAAAAAAATGACGATGGGAGGAAAATATCTTTCAGATGCCCCTGTTATGGCCTCTTTTTAGGCCACATCTCTACCTCAATGACCTGACCAGTCCTCCTGTCGCTTTCACCTTAACTGTCTAGCTTCACCACTCTCTAGAGTTGGTATCAATCAACTGTGTTGACTTGTCTTAGAGTGGAAGTAGAGATCGATATCGCAATCATGCATTGTATGAATGAGTGGAGCTTCATGATGAGGCATTAAGTCTTCCCTGAGCCCCATACTTATTTACCACCGCTCCATGCTTTTATTTAATATTGTAGCTTCTGACCCATATGCCTTCAAAGATTTTTACCATGTTATAAGAATGCAACATGCCTCGTAAAATAACCATGGTGTGATATCCAGGATTCTCTAGTATGGGCACTTAACACTGCAAAACATTGCAAAAAGACGAGTTCCGATCCCCTTAGGCCCCTTTTTCTTTGATCCCTTTCAGTAGCTTTTCGTCATATGGCCGGGGGTTATGATCAGGTGCTTAGCCAAATACCGGAGCTTGGAAAATTAGGACTTCACACTATATAGGCTTCATGAAACAATGAATGTTGATCACCTTTTCTGCTTAGCTCTTGGTTCTTTGGCTCTTCCCAGTGATCATAGGCAAACCCCCTGTATCAGAGGTTTTCAATCAATTATTTCTAATTGGATATTTAAATTTTGTAACAACACTTCACTTCACCAATCGCCAACCATTGTTTTTGCTTAACCCTTGGTCCTTTGGCGCTCCTTGTGACTATAGGGCAGCCACCATATCTGGGCCCCCAATCAGAGGTTTTCAATTGATGATACCACTTTGATGCACAACACGTTGGAACCACCGATCTTCATTCTCTGATGCATGATGTCATTATTGACATGTGGTGGTTCTTGAGTGGTGACACATGCCACCTAGATATGTCCCCATAGGACCTTGAAAATGCTAGATCAACATGCCTCGTGTCCACCGTACTACCATGTCAGCTACCCCATGTCCCTTATCAGAACCAACCAGATGCTGCTAAGTCTCATGTATCAAAACCAATTATGTGTAGCCACGTTTCATTTATTAGAACCAATTATGTTCAGCCATGTCTCCCCCCTCGAGGAGAGAGAAAGGTCAACCCTCTTCTTGTTTTATGCTGATTTCCTTTGTTAAACATTTCAAGGCTTTCCCGATGCTTTAACACTAGAGGCTCAAATCTCAGAAATCTTAATCAAAATTGGAAATTTAGAAGGGTGTCATCTATTTTATCACCGATTACGATGTGTTAATCTCCTATTGCTCTGATGCCTTGGACCTTCGATATGTGGGATCACTGACGTGTGACCTCACCAATACTGCACCCCACCCGATCACCGATATATACTATGCCTTGGACCTCCGATCTCTAATTCCAGATATCAGCAATCACTGGTTTGCTCTGACATCCCCTATAACTACTTTAGAAAACTCTGATTTACGGGATCCGAGATTATACTTAAGCATTTTCCTTGGTTTTCTGGTTTTCAAGGGTAACTTTCAATCTGCTCTAACTTTTGATTCCGGAGTCCATTTGAGGAGTTCCATATATGGTTGGAAAGATATTTCTGAGAAATATCCATTAGAGGGGGTTTGATTTAGCTTTGAGTGCTTCAATGACTTGAAATATGGATGAAAATTTCCTTCTCTCTTGTACTTCGGTTAGTTGAAAACAAATTTTGCAGTGAGTGACAACATGGCCTATCTTCTCCATGCCCATTTGACTCTATTCCAACATTACTCATGCTCAAATTCATGGCTTTGGCCTCCTGTTCATGGATGTAGGATCTCTGAGTATCCTCCACACTCTTAGTTCTTACGTTGGTTTTGATTTATATGTCACTTGTTACTTTATTTTGAAAATTTCAGGAAATTCCCTACCTCAATCCAAATTTTGGTTGGTAAGTGTATTATCATCTTGGAAAAATTTCTATTGAATACTTCAACACTTAAATTTGAGCTCCAACCACTAACTTATGCCTTGTTGATGTGACTGTATGCTCTATTCTTCAGCTGTGCTATTCTAGCTAGTTGTATTTCTTTCATATCACCTCTTGGACCAATCTAATTTACCTATAACTGTTATCCTACAATTGTTCTTAGACATACATAATCCTTCTGTGCTTTTTGCTTTTCCCCATAAATTAACTAATTATCAAAATATTTTGGGTTTTCCCCAATTCTCATTGGGCTCCAGAGGCCTTATGTCACCTTCGTTGAAACTTGGCATGCATGGGGCACTTCCTATCTCATTAATCAAGGCAATTTCAAACTTTTGGCACAAATTTCATAAAGGAAGGTTCCCTCCAAGATGATGTCATTGGCTAGGATCTCAATGTTTGCCCATCTTCGATTTTTTTTTAATTGGAAAACACTTGATATTTAAATGCTTGAGATCTTGTGGGGTCCTCTCCCATGACACATCATATTGACACCTTGACATTAGGCCTATAAGCCCACACATCTTTCAACTTCTTCCAATGCTTGAAACATCTTCTAGCCCCAACAATTTGATAGACATAAGTGTCACTTGGAGGTGATCTTCCTGTCAATTGTACTCGATCACAACTTGTTTGTTTGCTATCTTGTCACTCATTGGCTATATACCACGAATGTTCGTAATTCCCTCCATCCAATAGTCCGATAAAAAAGAGTGTGACTTGAAAATGATCTTTTCGTCAATTTTTGTCGATCATTCCCTATTTGCCTCCCATCGCTTGTAAGTATCATTTGGTGTTGTTTACGTCCCCTTCAGGTTGGGCATTCTAGTGAGGGACCCACAAGCCACCCCATGTTCGACCTCATCCATACACGTAAGGGTTTTCCATGTGTTATCCTCCTCATGTGCTCTCGCCACATGTCACTCAAGACATGGCATCCACGTCATTCACCTATATTGGTATACCATTCATGGGCCAAGTTTGTTGTTGTTGCAAAAAAATCTTATATCAAGCAGCTCGATAGACCCTTTCGATGCTCATTTCCAAGCCTCTTATGGCTAGGGGTTGTGACTTTAGACTCGTCCATCGTTGGTGGATTGATATCAGTGTCCTGGTACGATGGTGAGGGATCCACGTGCCTATGTGGCTGCTTCATGGACACTTGTCTTTTGAGTTATCTTCCCATCATGCTTATTATACCACTTTGACCAAACTATCGATAATGTGGATCCCCTCCCTTCCTCAACAATTTCAAGTTTGGGGTGGGAGTCCTTGTGATTAATATCCACTTTCGATCTTGGGATGGTGGTTTGGGAACGAATCTCATTTTTGGTGCCCCCTTCCCTCACTCTCTTGTTAAACATAGACAATGAGGGGGGAAGGGGGTCAATTCCCAACCATTAGATCTAGCACTCTCATAGATGAAAGGCTAGCCGCCCATTCAACCTCTATCTTGACCCACCTATTATATGATTTTAGAAAAATGGTAAAAACTTTTGGGGTTTTCCCAAATCCCCACAAATTCTCCATGGAATACCCATAATCGCTTCAAATCAACCAATTCCTAGCCCGATGTCATTCAAGAAAGGGTTAAAATTGCAACATTTTTAACCCTCAACTCCAACGTCCTTAGTCACTCTTAGGGGATTTTAATGAACACTTGGCAAACATCATTTGACTAACATTTTTTTCAAGCTCTTCACTTACAACCTTTGTACATCGTAATTGCGCCTGACCCTTACAAGATCGATGTTGCAGCAATGGCTCTAACACCACTTGTAACATACCTTGGCCACTGCTGACTTATCCCCGCCTCCCTTGAGACCCAATTTTCATCCCAGATAACTCCTAGTAGCTTGTGCTTTGTAGATTTTTTCCTTTCTTGGGAATTACTAGTCATACTGTAATGCATATCTAAATGCACACCCATATGCACAACATAAGAACATACATGTCCTAGGATAATTAAGCTAGTTAACATGCATATAAATTTAATAAATTTGAATATATCTATATCTATATCTATATATCTATATATCTATATCTATCTATCTATCTATCTATATATATATATATATATATATATCTATATCTATATATCTATATAATCTATCTATCTATCTATCTATCTATCTATCTATATATATATATATATATATATATATATATATATATCTAATAGTGAAAAATATTATACAACACAAAAGGAAAATGCTTATATTTTAAATGTTGCAACTGGCTATAGACATTATACATTCCACCCTACCATAAATCATGTGGTTCATTTCTTTTGATAGTGGGTCACCCCTTAGCTGGGGCGTTGACTCCATGGCATCAACAATATCTTATCCGAAAACATGGTACATACCTACCAACAAATATTGGCCAAGGTACCAAGCCCAACAACCTCAAACCAATATTCCTATGGATTCTAGGAGTTACACTGCCCTCACAAGCCTTCCAGGTACACTTCTAGGGCTCACATATCCAAGGTACCAAGCCCAACAACCTCCAACCAATAGTCTTATGGCTTCTAAGAGTTCTATCACCCTCACAGGCCTTCCAAATACCCTTCCAAGCCTAGGTTTCCACAACTGTATCCATGCTTTCATGGTCGTATTTCCAGAATTCTTCACAAGAGTCATCCTTATGCCCCCTCACATAGGAATCAACCATATTGATCTATTCACAGATATAACACACTAATTTTATGTGTGTGCCTTCATTCTGTTATTTGACATTCACTTGAGCCCTTAATGGATTTTGGTTATATGTATGAGCACTTTCTATGATTATTAAATCATATAAGCCCCTTTAACTTACTCATCCATGGAGTCTTGACCTCCCCATTCTTGTTTATAGATTTATGACCTGCAATGAGTTTATTTTTATTCATACGTGCAAATACTTTCATTACCAAGCCTTCTAGCCTCAAAATATACGTGTACACAAGCATACCAAACCCAAAAAATAACACATAACTACTTTTATACATTTTGGCTTACTAGTCTAGTTCCTCATTTACACACTATTTACATTCCAGGGGTCAAGCAAGGGTGTCACAGGGGGGTTTTACAGTGTGGTATTAGAGTGAAGGTTATAACACTCGAGTTGTATGGGCTAGAGCTTCAGTTGCATATGTTGTAGGTTTTCTACTATATATTTTGACAAATTTCCTCAAAGGGAAGAAAAGGGAAAATTTGAAAATTCCACATATGGAAATGACCAAATTTAAATAGTAGAGGAGTTGAAAGAATCACACCATTTAAAATTTGTAACTACAATCTAATATTAGTGGGCTGGATCATGAAATCGCAAAGCTAGCCATGAAATAAAATTACCAAATTGGAGACAATCCCCAATTCCTGACAATAATTTGAATGGATTTTAAATTTCAATTTGATGGATATATGTGTTGAGTTGATATATGTAATGTTAAGTAGAGGACATATTGCAAGAACTAAGCTTGTAAATTGTGTGATGACAAAATTTTTCTAAAAAATAAGCTTTATTGATAGAATTAGAAAAATTTTGAAATTTTGAAATTTTCATACCATGACTTTAGTGATGATGTGGGGATTATAAATCCCAATTAAGTCAATGGGTGGATATGTGCGGAAAAAAGTGTTTATCATGAGGTTAATTTGGGATGGAGGGACCTTGTCATCGATCAAGCACTTCTAAGCTTAAATTCAATCGGAGTCCTTAGATAAGATGAACATCCACTATTAGATTCTTTAGATGTAAAGTAATGCATCATAAGGGGAATTTTGAATAAAAAATGGACCTAAAAATAGAAAATGTACTAACAAAATCAACTTAAAAAAAATCCAATAAGATTCAAGATCATGATGTTATC
Organism: Pinus taeda; assembly: GCA_000404065.3. Lineage (NCBI taxonomy): Eukaryota > Viridiplantae > Streptophyta > Pinopsida > Pinales > Pinaceae > Pinus > Pinus taeda. The sequence continues at coordinate 179,013 of APFE030469244.1, forward strand.
TGCAAGGTAAATATTTTTGGAGGGAAACAAGATATATATATATATATATATATTATATATATATATATATATATATATTTATATATTATATATATTATATATATATATATATATATTGTATTTCAGCCTATCTCCACATAGGTTCACCCAATGTCAAGTGTAGGCACTCTTTGAATGAATAATTTAATTCCAAATCCAATGAGTACCCTCTTTACATGATTTTGAGGAGACTAAAATACAAAATAACTAGAAATACATGAAAAACATGTTTCTTTCAAGAGAGTTTTTGTTTCATGTATTTTCAATTTTTTTTCTGGTGTGGCTCTATTCAAAAGTATGAGAAATGGTCTCTCTTTGGATGCATGATTATTTTTTTCGAAAAATTGGCATTTGAGTAAACCTATAAGGAGATAAGTCAAAAATACAATAACAAAGTAGTTTTCTTTACTTTTCATTAAGAATCCATAACTATTATTATATTATTTTAACTATCATTATTTTTTTTAGGTTTGACCCATGGAGGATTTGAACCTTGAATCTCATGGTTTACATAATACTTCATAAAATGATGATCACCAATTGAGTTTCCCCTATGGGAAACTCTATTTTATTATTTCCCTTAGGAGTTGTATTTTAAAAAATTCCCCTAACGTATTGGGTGAGCATATGTAAGCCCAAATTCAATCTGACCCATCAAATTGGGTGAAATCTCCAATGTTAGTTTTTTTGGATATAAGGTTGTACATTATCAAGTGAGCATCTTTAAGCCCAAATTAAATTTGGACATTTAGATCAGGATCATCCTCCATCATTAGATCCTTTATAGTTAAATTTCTTGGTTGTGAGGAAAACACCTATAATTTGAAATGAGTTTAGATCATTGGGTTGTGATCATCATTCACCATTAGATCTATTAGAGTTGAGTTACCATTTTAATGGGTACACACATATAAGTTCAAATTTAATTTCCAAATCTAGGTCAACTTTAGTTGTTAGATCTTCAGGAGCATAGTAACATCATTAGCATTTGATCGTTTCTATGAAAATCATTGTGGGTCATTGATCTTAACAAGATCTTCACCATTAGATCTTATAGGTGTGCACCTAGGGATAATGGTGTGGGATGGTATTTTCCAATCATCGCAACCATTAAGAGGTTTCCATGTGGACTAGAGGTAGAAGAAGTGGGAACATAATGTCTTAGTGAGGGTTAGAAAGATGTCAAGTCAACCACAAGGCCTAGGTGGGGTTGAAAGAGAGAAAAAGTGGGAGAAATTGGTTGCATGGGTGCCAAGTGTTAAGGCAAAGAGATCATACACTTAAGTTTGTATCCAATGGAAACTAAAGAAAGTATGCTCGTACTTTTCCATGATGGCAATGATGGGCAATGCCATTTCTATATACTAAGATATTACAGAATTGAGTTCCATACAATTTTAGCCTAGTTTGAGGTGCCACATTAGTAGAAAATGGTAGCAATTTATTACAATTTTCTTTGGATTTTTGATGTCTTAAAATTTTGGGTATTTTTGAGGTCCTAAATAACAAATTTTCTATGGAAATGTTTTTTGGGAATAATGTGCTTATAGCACAAATATGCCCTAATGTATAGAATGAAAGAGCTTAGTTAAATATTTTGAACAAGATATTGCAAGTTCAGAATAGGTTAAGTATGAGAAAATTACACCTAAAACAACATAGACGATAAATTAGGTACCAATTTACTTCCAAGAGGCATAACTTGCAGATCATGGTTTAGAATGGAGCACAAAAGCTATCAATTGAAATCCCTTGGATAATACGATACATCCATGGAGTTAGAATTGGAATTTGGGCATCCAAATTCTTAGGAAATTAGTAGAATAATGCCTATGGAAGTACAAGAATAAATTGGGAAAATTAGGCCAAACTTCAATAGGCCATAATTTCTATTCTAGAGCTTGAATTTGGGAAAATGAATAATTAACAAAGAAACTTTTGAGAAGGGAAATCCATCTATCAAAACAAAATTTTGAATTGAGTAGTATATTCTCTCAAGAAATCAAAAGGTGGTCTTTGGTGGCCTATAAGATCATAAAATGTCCATGATGTCATAAAAATATAGAGTTTTTCTTTTACTTTTTGATTTTATTATTATCTAATAGAACTATTGTATGCACATTGCATAATTATATACAAACATAACATAGTAGGTTTAGCATAAAGATTATGAATATTGATGATGCTCAAGGGTCTTCTAGCCATGAAGAGGAAGTTAGAGGGGAATGAATCTCAATATGAGTAATAATTAAATAGAATCAAATGAAAATTGAAAGGTGTCATGCGGAAAGAGTTATTTTTGCGGACAAACCTAACCTCCCTAGGAGTCTAAGACTCTCTAGTGACAAACAAGACAAACAAGAGCAATCCTTCTCTAAATATACATTATTCTATGAGAAACCAAGTGTTTTTCGATCCTACCTTAAGTCCAACGCTTGTTGTAGCAGTCCAGCCTTGCTGATCCAGATGAGCTCCTCCTTCACTTTAAGACCTGCATACACTAACAAGTCAAACGATTACATAACACCTGAATATTTCATAAAACAAAGCATATTCATCATATAGACCAAGGAGTACATGAAATAATTCATTAACAACAAATCATTGAGAAGAATGGACTTATTTGTATTAAGGAAACAAAAAAGGAACCATTACAACCTGAGCCTTGGTGTTGTGCAAGCTCCTCCCAAGGTCCAACAAGAGATTCCCTCTACTTTGACAAGCTCACCCACTCCCAATATGGCAACAAGGAAGGATAGTGATCTCTCCTCACAAGTCAACAATGGAAGTCCTAATTCCC